>CAUYQU010011819.1:0-212987 GCA_963574635.1 Cheracebus regulus
TTACAAGAAAAATAACAAACCCATTCAAAAGTGGGCAAAGGACATGAACAGAGACTTTTCAAAAGAAGACATATATGAGGCCAACAAACATATGAAAAAATGCTCATCATCACTGGTCATTAGAGAAATGCAAATCAAAACCACATTGAGATACCATGTCATGCCAGTTAGAATGATGATCATTAAAATATCTGGAGGCAACAGATGTTAGAGAGGATGTAGAGAAATAGGAACACTTTTACAATGTTGGTGGGATTATAAATTAGTTCAACCATTGTGGAAGACAGTGTGGCAATTCCTCAAGGACCTAGATATAGAAATTCCATTTGACCCAGCAATCCCATTACTGGGTATATATCCAAAAGATATAATATATCCAAAAGATATAATAATAATCCAAAAGATATAATAATCCAAAAGATATAATATATCCAAAAGATATAATAATCATTCTGTTATGAAGACACATGCAAACATATGCTCACTACAGCACTGTTTACAATAGCAAAGACCTGGGACCAACCCAATTCCCCATCGATGATAGCCTGGACAAGAAAAATGTGGCACATATACACCGTGGAATACTATGCAGCCATAAAAAACAATGAGTTCATGTCCTTTGTAGAGACATAGATGAATCTGGAAAACATCATTCTCAGCAAACTGACACAAGAACAGAAAAACAAACACTACATGTTCTCACTAATAGGCAGGTGTTGAACAATGAGAACTCATGGACACAGGGAGGGGAGCATCACACTCTGGGGTCTGTTTGGTGGGGAATAGGGGATGGACAGTGGGGAGTAATGAGGTTGGGGAGGATAACAGGGGGCGAAATGCCAGATATAGGTGAGGGGGTATGGATGCAGCAAACCACATTGCCATGTATGTACCTATGCAACAATCCTTCATGTTTTGCACATGTACCTCAGAACCTAAAGTGCAATAAAAAAAAGTGGTGGGGTTCAAAGTCAGAGAGGAGTGGGTTGAAGAAAGACGCGAGAAGGAAAAAACTCAAAAAAGGAGATTGAGAGAATGTTTTTTGCAGTGAAAAGTGATTACAGACAAAAATTAAACACACACACACACACACACACACACAACAGGAGTTGCTGGCCACAATGGGATATGAAATTCAGGGAGGGTTTTTAAGATGATACAGGTTCAAACATCTTTGTATGTTGATGGGAACATTACATAAAGAAAGCAAAATATGTTATAAGAAAAAGGAGACACAATTACAGGAGCCCAGGACTTGATTACACAAGATATGGTAGGATTCTGAGTACTAGCAGAGGATATTTTCCTTAAAGGAAAGAATATGGGGACAGGCTAAGTAAGGTAGAGATTTGGTGGTGAGAATTCGAATGAGAAGTTTCATTTATTGAAAGGAATTGGGTTTCCCCTTTACATGTCTAGGTTAGAGCATTAAAATGCTGGAATTAAGCAATTGGCCTGTGTCCCAGGATACCACTCACCATGATTCTGTCCTGCCAAACGGTTCATCAAGTAGGATTTGCCTGTACGGTACAGTCCAACAATAGCCACCACCACCACCGGCTGAGAAATCTGGTCAAGAATCTGTATAGCTTGCTGGTTCACCGATAGCTGTTCATTGTTGTTTTCCACCAGGCAAATGGGAGCCAACATGTTGGGTCCAGATTCCATGGCAACTGCCAACCTAGAAGAGCCTCCTAGTAGAAATAAGGTTACATTCTCTGCCTCAGTTATCCAAGCACCCATAAATTTAGGACTGATGAGACTTTTGCATTTCTATGAGGCAACATGTAACTTAGCAACAGTGAACTACAAAAGGCTTCCTCCATCATTCCCCCAAATCTGTAATGGTGTTAGTGATGAAGCATAGTATCTTATCATCTCCATAATTTCTCTTTAATAGTGAAAATAAAATTCAAGACATTGTTATCATAACAGGGGGCCTACAGTATTCCAAGACCTGTGATGCCTGCCTTAAATATCTGATCTCACTGACACTTATAAGAACCTGCAAGTTAGAGATTATAGTACCCATATATATGTAAATGAGATAAATGAGTCTCACAAAGGCTGAGTGCATAAGTCATAGAGCCAGGATTACAAATCTAGACAATTGCGCAAAATGGCACACTATGAAGTTCTAAGTCCTTCTTCTTTCTTAGGAGACATTAAAAAATGAAAAAACTGGCTAAAATTATCTTACAGAAGCTCTAGAAAACAGTCAAAGGTCTATAGCAGCCAAGCAAATGTTCAGTAGAAAAAAAAAAGTCACATTCAAAATGGTAGGAGATTCCATAGTGTTTTGCTTGCCCCTTCCCTACCCATTTGCCTCAAAAACATAGTCTTGGTCTGGAGGAGGTGGCAGTGCAGTTTCCACTTCCCTTCCCTGAACTGGAGGGAGTAGAACAGAGTTTATTTATAACCTGATATTCTGACCAGGGGCTATCTTTTCTGCTATATGTTCTGCCTAACTTGGATTTCCAGTATCCACAATTTCTTGTGTATGATACCGAAACCACAGAAAACTGAAAAAAATAGATACACCACACTTAATCAAAATTAAAAACTTTTGTACATCAAAGAGCACAGTCAACATAGTAAAAAGGCAATCCACAGAATGGGAGAAAATATTTGCAAATCACATATCTGAAAGACTACATAAAGAATTCCTACAACTCAACAGTGACAAAATTTCAATTGAAAATGCCCTGGGATGAACATTTCTCAGAAGAGGATCTATAAATGGCCTTAATATGCACCTGAAAACATGTGCAACATCAGTTATCACTGGGGAAATGCAAATCAAAACTACAGTGAGGTACTACTCCACACCCACCCATTAAGATAACTATTATTTTCAAAAAATAAAGCAGAAAACCAGTATTAGCTGGGATGTGGAAAAATTGGAACCTTTGTGTATCACTAGTAAAAATATGAATGCTACTGCCACTGTGAATAAAAGTATGTTGGTTCCTAAAAAAATGAAACATAGAATTAACATCAAAGTATTTCATTTCTGTGTACATACACCAAAAAAAAAAAAAAAAAAAAAAAAAACTGAAGGCAGGGACTCAAACGGATATCTACACACCAATGTTTATGGAAGCCTTATAACAGCCAAAAGATGAAAACAACCCTTATGTCCATCAAGAGATGGTATCAACAAAATGTAGTAAATACCTACAATGGAATATTATTCAATCATAAAAATATCTGAAATTATGACACATGCTACAACATAGACCAATCTTGAAGACATTATGCCAAGTGAAATAAGCCAAAAACAAAAGAACAAATGTTAAATGTGTAAGGCTGGTTGCCTTGCTGGGAGCTCGGACGCACCCCCCCCCCCCCGCCCCTTTTTCCCTTCTACAAGCCCCGAGCAAGCTCAGGCATGCTCCGAGCAAGCTCAGATATGCTCGGGCATGTTCCCCTCTCCCTTGCTTGCACAGCCTGGTCTTCCCTTAAGAAGCCCAGTATGCAAACAAGGTGCTGCAACTATAGCTTCTTGATAACCAATAGCAGCTAAGCCCTAACAACCAATAGCAGCTAAGCCTTAACAACCAATAGCAGCCGAGTTTTAACAACCAATAGCAGTCAAGCTTTAACAACTAATAGCAGGCAAGTAATTCCAACCAATAACAAGCCAAGTCCTAGGTCAAGGCTTGTAACTTACCCAATAGCAGTCTAGCTCTCCCACAACCAATCGAGCGGTTTCACTCCCTATAAAACCCCCTGTCTGAGAGGAGTCTGCGCGACTTCTCCGGCCCCTCCTGTCAGGACCGCAGAACCTCACCCGGGAGCCTGAATAAATTCTCTTGCATTGGATTATTTTGGTGCTGGCCTCAGTTTCTTTGTTTTATCCTCGGAAACAGACCTCACAGTGAGTTTGCTTGCTTTCTCAGTGAGGAGGCTGGTAGTCTGGGGCAAGTTCTCAGCATTGGTCACTGGCTGCCTGGAAATAGACTTGGTGCTATTGTCAGGGGGCACAGTGGGAGTGAGATCAGCCTTTAGGACTGCTGGCTACATGGAAGCAGGATGAGGCCTGTGACTGCCAGCTTTCTCTAACAGTCTGGAGACCTGTATGACTCAGCAGAGGCAGTTATAATCCCCATTGGCCTGAGAACTATACCCCGACTTCCCATAGAAGCTGCAGCAAGGCCTGCCCAAGGAGAGTCCAAGCTCAGACACACCTACTCCCACCCAAATCTGATGGTCTTTTGCCCTGGTTGCCGAAGACAAAGGACATAATCTCTAGGGAGTTTTATAGCCCTGCCCATCACCTGAGAAATCTGAATACTTCATCAGGCATCCCTAGGGCAAGTTTGCTTCCTCCCTTCAGTACTGCAGTTGATACACTTTTGAAAACACCACCTCCTCACCGGAGGCCAACCAACACAAAACCAGTGCACTGAACAAAAATACAACTAAGGATCCTAACACAGTCAACTTCACTCCCCTGCTACCTCCACCAAAGCAAGTTCTGATATCCATAGCTGAAAGAATTGAAGACCAACAACATCACAGAACTCATTGCACGTACTCCCTAGTACCAGAGCCCAGTAGCTCCACTGGATGGCTAGACCCAGAAGAGCAAAAACAGTCACTGCAGCTTGGCTCTCAGGAAGCCCCATTCCTATGGGAAGAAGGAAAACATCACATCAAGCGTCCACCCCATGGGACAAAAGAATCTGAGCAGCAGCCCTTCAAACCCAGATTTTCCCTCTGACAAGTCTACCCAAATAAGAAGGAACCAGAAAAATAATACCAGTAACATGACAAAACAAAGTTCTTTAACACCTCCCAAAGATCACGCTAGCTCATCAGCAATGGATCTAAGCCAAGATGAAATCTCTGAATTGCCAGAAAAAGAATTCAGAAAGTCAATGATTACCTAATCAAGGAAGCAGGTAAGGTCCAACTTAAAGAAATCAAAAACATGATACAGGATATAAAAGGAAATTTCTTCAGTAAAATAGAGAGCATGAATAAAAAACATTACAACTTCTAGATATCAAGGACACACATAAATGCCAAATGCACTGGAAAGTCTCAGCAATAAAATTGTTAGATATAGTTAACTCCAAGTTTCTCTTCAAAAATCAGTATGTAAGTATGTTCAGCCCTCTTATTCTTTAATTCTCCATTTTAAAGTTTAAATTCCTTATAGTTTCAGTAAACAATCTTTTTCCACCAGTCCTAATCAGTGGTTCACATCTGTTCCCCCAGTCCTCTGCTCCATCATGACTCATCCTGGTCACCTGCTCCAGTCACCTGCCCCGGTCACATGCTTTTTGACCTGAGTCACCCCAGTCACCTGCTCTGACCTGTCTCGTAGCTGTTCTTCCTGCCACACTACCCACCTCAACACTCAGGCTCATACCTTTGCTTTCTTTAAAATAGCCATTTGGAATTAGCTTAGATGGTGAGATCTAACCCTAGCCAATAGGGGGAAAACACAGCAGTAGGTGCTACCTGCATCAGGGATAAGAACCCCATTCCCCTCCCTTGTCCACATGTGTGCTCACCATTCCTCCATCTCCAAATATAAATTGAAAGAATTTATATTCAACTGCTAATTCTTTAAGCAATAAAAATTCACATATAACAACTGGTGGCCCATACAGGGACCCATTCCCCTCTGGAGGTGGCCTCTGGAGGTGGTCTCTGGAGGTGGTCTCTGGAGGCGGTCTCTGGAGGCGGTCTCTGGAGGCAGTCTCTGGTTCTTTCTTGTGAGGAGGTGTGCCCCTGCTACCTCATTACAGTAGCCTCAGGAGTGGGAAGTCAGGACCCAACCAGTGTGAGAAATAAGCCTGTACTCTCAGCAAAGCAGAAGGAAACTGGCCAGCAACCTGCGGTTGCCATCCTCGCATACCACAGCAACCACGCAAATCTGTGCACAGACAAAGGAAGGAAATGGCTGGGAGCTGGCAAAGTATTTCCTTGGTGGTGGGGACAGACCAATGTAAGAGAAGCCGTGTGGGGAGGGGTGGTGATTCTTTGGTTGGGAACATAGCAAGTTAAGAGAACCTGTGGAGTGTAGTGAAGTATGTTTTGGTCAACGTGTCTGAGGGGTTAAAAAAGGCAAGACATTTCCAGTAAGAGAAATTGAGCCTCACCCCAAAAGGTAAGACTTTTCTGGCAAGAGAAATTAAGCCTTACTCCCAAAATGGAAAGTACCCCAAGTAAGGTAAGGGATAAAATGGATAATGCTAGTAACAATAGTATTTCCCCTAATAATCCCCTAGGCCTAATGTTAAAATATTAGAAGAATAATTAAAGGACCAAAAACAAGAAAAGGCAGCTGCTGTCCCAGGACCTTGTCCCATCCTTCTTGTCTCCCTCCTTATAATCCTGCCTCTTAGAAATCATCCCAAGGGACCACTCACTACCAGCCTGAGTACCCTTCCCTAAAAGGACTTCAATGCAAGATAGAGCAATGTAAAGGAAAATACTCAGGACTTCCCTTTCCCCTCTTCTTGGAGAAAGAAACAGGCATGCTATAAGAGCCTAGGAACATGGACATCCCCCTACCCCCAGCAAAAATATTCCTCCAGCGGATCAAAAATTTCCCACCTGAGACCATTTGGTGGGACAGTAACAATGCAGCCCACTTAGAAAATATGCAGGAAAATATGCTGGTCTAGGTCCCAAGGGACCTTTTTGGCAGTCAATGTTAAAACTTCATTTTGTCACTAACAATTGACCAAATATTAACAGGAAATTACAAAAAACATAGAGAATTAGAAAGATAAACCTATAAAAGAGCTTCTAAGAGAGGAAAAATCCTAGAGGAGAGAAAAAGATGGGCAGATGGAACAGAGGAAGTCAGAGAGAGAGAGAGGAAAAAAAAGAGAAAGACAGAGTCAGAGGAGAGAGAGAGAGAGAGAGAGAGAGAGAAATAAGTAGTAAAGAGAAAGCAATGTGCCTTATTTTTTTAAAAGTCAGGGTAAATTTAAAATCTATAACTAATAATTGAAGGTCTTTTCTGTCTTGTTCCCAATCCTCATACTATTACAATCAGTAATAGCCCTCTTATTCCCAATCCTTATACTATTTCAATAGTTTAC
The DNA here is from genome assembly GCA_963574635.1 of Cheracebus regulus. NCBI lineage: Eukaryota > Metazoa > Chordata > Mammalia > Primates > Pitheciidae > Cheracebus > Cheracebus regulus. Next base: position 7,068 of record CAUYQU010011819.1, read on the forward strand.
AGTATTCGATTTAAAAGATGCCTGCTGGGCTTGTCCATTGGCAGAGGACAGCCAGGACCTGTTTGCCTTTGAATAAGAAAACCTTCACTCTGATCGGAAATAGCAGTACAGATGGATAGTCTTACCCCAAGGGTTTACAGAGTCTCCAAATTTATTTAGTCAAATATTATAACAAGTCATTTAATTAGCAAAGATAAACAAAAAATTGAGCATAAATGGATTGAAGGCATCATATTCTTGCCTCTGCTGAAAACTAAACAAGAACTTAGAAAATTTTAGGATTAGTCAGATATTGTTGTCTATGGATAAACTCTTAAGCCTTAAGAACAAAGCCCTTATACAAAAAGCTTATGCAAGATGAGCCAAACCCACTCATTTGGCAATTATCAGAAATCCAATAGGTGGAAAGGTTAAAATATATATTAGTAACAGCCTCTGTCCTAGCCTTGCCCTCATTAAGCAGCCATTCTATCTTTTTTTCAGTATAAACAAGGGCATAGCCTTAAAAATACTTGCCCAAAGGCATGGAGGCCACCTACAGCCTATAGCCTTCGTGTCAAAAATCGTTAACCCAGTGGCCCACAGACGGCCAAGTGGATTTAATCTGCAGTGGCAACTGCTTTGCTAACAGAATAAAGTAAAATAATAATAATAATAACTTTTAAAGGAAACCTCATTGTGAGCACACCTCATCAGATCAGAACTATCCTAAGTCAAAGAAAGCAAGAAGCAGCTTACTGACTCCAAAATCTTAAAGTATAAGTCTATTCTGTTAGAAAAAAAAATTAATAATTTAACAATAACCACTAATAATTCCTTTAACCCAGTGGGTTTAAATGGTTCCTCCTGGGTGATTAAGGAAAAAAGACACAATGGGTATTCAGTAATTAATAAGGAAATTCTTGTAGAAATAGAAAAATTGCCTAATAATTATCCTAACTTCCAATCTTGTGGCCTTAGGTAGTCTAGTCCACAGACATGAAGAAAGTTTGCATTAAAAAAAAAATGGTTATTATCTTTGACCAAAAAAAGGGAGGATTTATGTTAAAAAAAAAAAAATCTTATATGGTAAATTCTTGTCCCAAAATAAATTAACTGGCTGTTTAAAGACTAGGATGTTTACAGGTTAAAAAGTTGAGGCATGTCAAAGATTGTCTGTGAAAGTCATGCAAAATGTTATAAAATAGAATTTGTGCAAGAAATGTATAATTTAAAAGCAATTAGGCCTCCTGAATGTAAAACTATTGAAGAAACAGTTTATGTGCAAGGTGTACAAGGAAAGTAAAATACAGTTTTGGTAAAAGGATTATAAGGAAGCATAAGAATGTGGATTTATCTATATTAAAAAAGTTAAAAAACTGTTTTGAAGTTTTAAGCAAGTTTTAAAGCATTAATTATGAAGAAATTCTGTGTATAAACATATTGGTTAAAGTTAAAAAGGAATCATTCAGTTTTTCTGTGAACTGAACATTAAAATAAAAGCACTTTGGTTGTTTTTTGTTTGTTTTTTTTTTGTTGTTGTTGTTGTTGTTTTTCCCCACTAACCTGCTCTTTAACAAAAATTATACAGGGTTAAAAAGAGTCTATAAAAATCTTACCTTATGGTCAGACATTAAAATTGGATAAATATGTCTACAAGCTTTTATTAAAGTTGAGTTTGACATTAATAGCACACTAATATAAAGGTGAAATTTAGCTTATCTGGTATAAAATCATACAACAAGCATTTTCAAATATGAAATGGTGTTTGACTTTCTTTGGCCTGAAAGCTCATAAAAATAGATGCTAAAGAGAATTCAGAAGGAAAAATGGATATTGCCAGATCAGAGGGAAATGTTATCCAAATGCCTTATGAGGGGAATCTGGTCCCAACTGTATCATCAAGGGACCTATTGGAGGCCCTAAGCCAAGTCCTCAGAGTTTATGGGTGCATAGGAATTTATACTCTGGCCAAATGAGTTATAGACAGTTGCTTAGTAGTAAGAAAACTAATAAACACACCATAAAAAATTACCCCTCTGGGGAAAGAATCCAGGCTTAAGGCCATTCCAAAGTATCCAGATTAATTACACAACGATTCCTCCAATTAGTCATCTAAAGTATTTATTTATTCAGATAATAGGATTCATTTTACTGCACATGTTATTGGCAAATTAGCCCAGGTACTGGATATAACATAAAAAATATTGTATTTTCTGGCATCCATCTTCATCAGGGAAAGTAGAAAGGCCTATTACCCTGTTAAGAGTTTGAACTGCTCCTCGAAAAGACATTCTACTATGGATCTCCCTACATTTGAAACAAAAAAAAAAATCAGTTTCTCAAAAATTATATACTTGGTTTATCTTCCATTTTCCCTTCTCTCAGAACTAAAGATATTTTATTACAGGTGCCATTCCTGGATTTTCCAGCACACCAGCATCAGCCTGGAGACCACATTCTTTTTAAAAGTTGGAGAGAAGGAAAAGCTCAAACTGACCTTAAAGTACCTTTCCTGGTGTTCCTATCTATTGAAACTGCAATCCCGACAGCAAAAAAAGGATGGACCCATCACACCTGAGTCAAGAAAGCACTGCTCACTCCAGAGTTATGGGCCATAGTACCAGGGGAAAACCCTACCAAACTAAAGCCAAGCATAATTTAACTCTCTTTCATCTATTCTATTTCTCCTCCTTCTTTCCTTGCTCTATTGTTGAACACCTAGCTATTGATATAACCAAGTCAATTTTACCTCAAACTATTACATTTGATGCTTGCCTTTTTATACCCTGTGGGGACTTGCCAGGTCAGAGGCAGCTCTTCACTTCAGAAAAATATCTTTATCCTTCCTAACTCTCCTCAGACAAAAAAAAAATTCTGTTAAGGGGAATAAGTTAGCTTGAGAAGAGTTTGACAAAGACTCCGGTATAAACTGGAAATCTTGTCCTCCTAGAACAGAGCTTCTCTGCCAAAGTTGGTCCAATATGCCATAAAATACTAAAGAGCAAGAACGGACTGCCCCAACTAGTATGTACAGTTTCTTAAAACCATATATTCATTTTACTAAAGGAGTTATCCCTCCCCATTTTCAGACAGATTACCATCTCTGATCCCCAGAGTTCTTCTCCTTCCTTAAGACATTCCTATGGCATAGGAGCAGAAATCTCAGGGAAGGACCCCATAAGATCCATTGAAAAGTGTTTCATTGTCTCCTTACCTCCTGTACCCCCTTCTCTCTCCCCTAAGTTCTCCACTAACCAAACCTTCTATTATTATCTACTCAATGATAAAAACAAAGTAGTTTTCGTAGAAGTTAAATATTTAAAACAAAGGATAGAAAATGAAAAAGGGTATCAGGACACAAATGCTTGGCTGGAATACATTAGATATTTCTGTTTGCATGCCAAACAAGAGCAACTGTTATGCTTGTGCAACAGTCAGACCAGAAACTCAGATTATCCTTTTTCCACATGGGTGGTTCTCTCACTGACTAGGCATGAGCTGTATGATATCTCTTTTTCAGAACCCCACATCTGGGGCAATGAGTCATGCAAAACTCTTTCACTGCTCACTGCTGTTCTCTGAGGTAAAGAGCCCTGCAGGTCAGTCCCAAAGGGCCATTCAGCCTCTGCCCTTGGTCACCTGCTCCAGTCACCTGCTTTGGTCACCTCTTTTGACCTGAGTCACCCCTGGCCACTTGCTCTGACCTGTTCCATAACTGTCCTTTCTGCCAAACTACCCACCCCAGCACTCTGGCTCATACCCCTGCTCTCCTTAAAATAACCAATCAGGATTAGCTTAGACTGTGTAGTCTAACCCTAGCCAATATGGAAATGCCATAGCAGTAGGAACTACCTGCATCAGGAATAAGAACCCCTTCCCTTCCTTTGTCCTGGTGTATGCTTGCCATTGCTCCATCTGCACAATGCATCCTTCTTTAGAAGTAAATTGCCTTGCTGAGAGAATTTATATTCAAATGCTACTTCTTTTGTGGCACCAAAAATTTACATATAATGGAATCAAGCCAACAGAAGAAAGAACTTGAGAGCTTGAAGACAGGGCTTTTGAATTAACCCAATCATTCAGATACAAAGAAAAAAGAATTAAAAATAAAACAAAGCCTCTAAGAAATTTAAGACTATGAACAGTGTCCAACCCTAACAATAATTAATGTTCCTGAACAAATAAGAGAAATCTAAAAGTTTGGAAAACATATTTGAGGGGATAATCAACGAAAATTTTCTTGGCATTTCTAGAGCTCTAAACATACAAATACAAGAAACTCAAAGAGAACATTGGAAATTCATTGCCAAAAGATTATCACCTAGTCATCAGATTATTTAAAGTCAAGACAAAGAAAAATGCATTAAGATCTATGAGTCAAAAGCATTAGGTAGACTTTAAAGAAAAACTTTTGAGAGCAATAGCAGATTTCTCAGCAGAAACCCTATAAGATCTAAGGGATTGGGTTCCTACTTTTAGCCTCCATAAACAAAACAATAATTAGCAAGTAATTTTGTATCCAATGAAACTAAGCATCATAAATGAAAGAAAAATACAGACTTTTCCAGTCAAACAAATGCTGAGAAAATTGTTCACTATCAAGCCAGCACTATAAGAACTGCTGAAAGGAGCACTATATCTTGAAACAAGTCATTGAAATACACCAAAATAGAACCTTCTTAAAGCATAAATTTCACAGGACAGATATAACAATAACACAATTTAAAAAAGAGGTATTGAGACAACAAATAGCACAATGAATTGAATAATATCTCACATCTCAATATTAACATTGAATGTAAATGACTTAAATGCTCCACTTAAAAGATACAGAATGGTAGAATTGATTAGGAACTCACCAACGAAGTTTCAGGAGACTCCAACACCTAAAGACTCACATAAATTCAAAATAAAGAAGTAGTAGAAAAAGATATTCTATGCACATAGACACCAAAAGTTTCCAGGATTAGCTATTCTTGTATCAGATAAAACAAACTTTAAAGCAACAGCAGTTAACACATACAGAGGAGCATTATATAATGATAAATGGACTAGTCCATCAGGACAATATTTCAACTGTAAATATATATGTACCTAACACTGGCACTCCCAAATTTACAAAACAAGTACTACTAGACCTAAGAAATGAGATAGATGACAACATAGTAATAACAGGGGATGTTAATTCTCCACTGACTGTGCTAGGCAGGTTGATAAGACAAATAGCCAACAAAGAGACAATAGACTTAAACTGTACACTAGTACAAATAAACTTAACAGATATTTATAGAACATCTACACAGTAACTGCAAATATACATTCCATTCATCAGCATATGACACATTCTTTAAGGTAGACCATATGATAAGGCACAAAACATGTCTCAGTAAATATTTAAAAAAATTAAAGTATGTCAAGTACTTTCTCAGACCACAGGGGTATAATATTGGAAATCAACTCCAAAAGGAACTACAAAAGCAAATACATGGAAACTAAATAATCTGCTTCTGCATGATATGTTGAGTCAACAACGAAATCAAGATGAAAATTAAAAATTCTTTAAACTGAATGATAGTAGTGACACAACCTATCAAAACCTCTGGGATACTGCAAAAGTGGTGCTAAGAAGAAAGTTCATTGCATTAAATACCTAAATTGAAAAGCCTGAAAGAGCACAAATAGACAATCTAAGGTCACATTTCATGGAACTGGAGAAACAAGAACAATCCAAACCCAAACCCAGCAGTAGAAAAGATATAATGAATATAAGAGCAGAACTAAATGAAATTGAAACAAACAAAAAAGGTAAATGAAAACAAAAACTATATGAAAGATAAGTAAAATTGGTAGACCATTAGTGAGATTAACCAAGGAAAGAAGAGAGAAGATCTAAATAAGCTCAATTAGAAACAAAATGAAAAAATATTACTACTAGTACCACAAAAATACAAAAAAATTATTCAAGGTGACAATAAACACGTTTATGCACATAAACTAGAAAACCTGGGGGAGTTGGATACATTCCTGGAAATACACAACCCTCCTAGATTTAACCAGGAATATATAGAAACTCTGAACAGAGCAATACCAGACAGTGAGATTGAATTGGTAAATAAAAATTTGCCAAAACAACAACAAAAAGCTTAGGACCAGATTAATTCACAGCTGAATTTGATCAGACATTCAAAGAAAAATTGGTACCAATCCTATCAACACTATTCCAAAAGAAAGAAAAAGTGAATACTCCCTAAATCGTTCTGTGAAGCTTGTATCATCATAATACCAAAACTAGGAAAGGACATAACAGAAAAGAAAACCACAGGTCAATATTCTTGATCAATATAGATGCAAAAATCCTCAACAAAATATAGCTAACCAAATCCAACAGCATATCAATAAGATAATCCAAAATGGTCAAGTGGGTTTCACTCAGGGATACACAGATGGTTTAACATATGCATGTCAATAAATGTAATACACCACATAAACAGAATTAAAAGCAAAAATCACATGATCATTTTCATAGATGCAAAAAAAGCATTTGACAAAATCCAGCATTGTTTATGATTAAAATCCCCAGCAAAACTGCCATATAAGATACAACTTAAGGTAATAAAAGTCATCTATGATAAACACACAGGAAACATTAAACTCAATTGGGAAAAGTTGAAAGCATTCCCCTTGACAACAGGAACAAGACAAGAATGTCCACTTTCACCCCTTCGATTCAACATAGTATTGGAAGTCCTAGCCAGAGCAATAAGACAAGAGAAATAAACCAAGGGTATCCAAATTGGTAAAGAGGAAGTAACACTGTCACTGTTTCCTGATTATATAATTGTATACCTAGAAAACCCTAAAGACTCATCCAAAAATCTCCTAAAACTGGTAAATAAATTCAGCAGTTTCAGGATACAAAATCAATGTACATAAATTAGTAGCTCTGCTATACACCAACATCAACCAGACTGAAAATCAAATCAAGAACTTAACCCCTTTCACAATAGCTGCAATAATAAAAATAAAATAAAATACATGGGAATATGCCTAACCAAGGAAATAAAAGATTTCTACAAGGAAACAAGGAAAACTATAAAACACTGCTTAAAGAAATCATAGATGACACAAACAAATGGAAACATATTCCATGCTCATGGATGAGTAGAATCTATATCACGGAAATGACCATAGTGCCAAAAGCAATCTACAAATTCAATGCAATTCCCATCAAAATACGAACACCATTCTTCACAGATTTAGAAAAAACAATCCTAAAATTCATATGGAACCCAAGGATCCTTCATAGCCAAAGAAAGACTAAGCAAAAAGACCAAATCTGGAGACATCACATTACTCAACTTCAAACTATACTATAAGACCATAGTCCCCAAAAGATAAAGGTATTGTTATAAAAATAGGCTCATAGACCAATTGAACAGAATAGAGAGCTCAGAAATAAACCCAAATACTTTCAGCCAGCTGATCTTCGACAAAGCAAACAAAAGCATAAAGTGGAAAACAGACACCTAATTTATCAAATGGAGATGTGATAATTGTCAAGCCACACGTAGAAGAATAAAACTGGATTCTCATTCCTCCTCTTATGCAAAAATAAACTCAAGATGTATCAAGGATTTAAATCTAAGACCTGATACCATAAAGGTTTTAGAATATAATATTGGAAAAACCCTTCTAGACATTGGCTGAGGCAAAGACTTCATGACCAAGAACTGAAAAACAAATGCAACAAAAACAAAGATAAATAGATGAGACTTAATTAAACTAAAAAGCTTCTGCACAGCAAAAGAAATACTCAGCAGGGTTAACAGACAACCCATAGAGTGGGAGAAAATCACTATCTATACATCCAACAAAGAGCTAATATGAAGAATCTATGAAGAACTCAAACAAATCAGCAAGAAAGAAACAATCCCATCAGAAAGTGGGCTAAGGACATCAATAGACAATTTTTAAAAGAAGATATACAAATGACCAACAATCACCTAAAAAAAATGGTCAACATCACTTATTATCAGAGAAATGCAAATCAAAAAATACTGCTTTGCTCCTGCAAGAATGGCCAAAATAAAAAAACTAAAAATTAACAGACGTTGGTGTGGATGTGGTGGAAAGGAAATATTTATACACTGTCAGTGGGAATATAAGCTAGTACAACCACTACAGAAAATAGTGTGGAGATTCCTTAAAGAACTACAAGTAGATTTACCATTTGATTCAGCAATCCCACTACTAGGTATCTACCCAGAGGAAAATAAGTCATTATATGAAACAGATACTTGCATATGCATGTTGATAGCAGTATAATTTTCAATTCAAACAAATATGAAACCAGCCCAAATGCTCATCAATCAATGAGAGGATCAAAAAATGGAGGTTACATATATATAACCTATTTTGTGATATATATGTGTACTACTTCATTTTATAATATATATATATTACACAGATATATACTGAGTAGTAATTCATGATATATATGCGTAGTACTTCATTATTTATATACACATACTGAGTAGTACTTTATGACATATATGTGTAGTACTTCATTATATATATACACATACCGAGTAGTACTTCATGATATATATATGTAGTACTTCATGATATATATGTATAGTATATGCATATATATATGTGTAGTATATCCATATATATGTGTGTAGTATATACATATATATATGTGTAGTATATACATATATATATGTGTGTAGTATATACATATATATAATGAAGTACTACACATATATATATCATGAAGTACACATATATATGTGTATATATATAATGAAGTACTATGCATATATATCATGAAGTACTACTCAGTCATAAAAAGTAATGAATGGCATTTGCAACAACCTGGATGAAACTGGAGACTATTATTCTAAGTGAAATCACTCGGGAATGGAAAAACAAACATTGTATATTCTCACGCATAATTGGTAGCTAAGCTATGGGGATCCATAGGCATGAGATTGATACAATGAACTTTGGGGACTTGGGAGAAAGGAGTGGGGTTGTGAGGGATAAAAGACTACCACACTGGGTATAGTGTACACTGCTTGGGTGAAGGGTGCACCAAAATCTCAGAAATCACCACTCATTTATATAACCAAACACTACCTGTTCCCCCAAAACCTACTGAAATAAAAATTTAAACATATATTTACATAATAAATAAAAGTAGTTGACTTATTAGTTATTTCCAGTGTTTTTTCTCTAATCAACATTGTAATTTCAAGGACTCAAAAAATGAATAGTTGTATAAAGGGGATGCCTATTCTTCCTGCTATCATGGCTCTTAACATACTCTTATTGCAAGTGTTTCCTCAATATTATATTTCCCTGAACTAATTGGGACCTACCAAGATGAGATGAAACAGCTCTATGTTTTTTATTATTCTATTCACTGAGCTTGGCTTACTTTGCTCTTGTACAATGAACACAATGAATGTATTTTTATAAAAATAATGAATATCATCTTTGATATTCTTTATGAAATTCCTAATGGCTTTATTTGATGGTAATCACTGTTATAGCTGACTTTCTTGAGCATTTTTAGTAATTTTTGCTTTAAGTTCTCAGACGATAAGAACCACGCTTATGCAATTATGTAGACCATCTAGCACAGTATTACTGCACATTAAATACTGGATGTTGCTTACTTGTTGTTGACACTGCCAGTGAAACCAAAAGTACCCTTCATAGTCTATTTAGTGAAAGACAAATCCTATACATATCCTGTAGATGTGAGTGGAATAAACGCATCCACTCATTTCCATAGCTATAGTTAATACATGAAAGTGGGTGACAGCATTTCATTTCAATGGCTGTGTTAATACTGGCAGAAAGACTCTATATATGGTTTACCCCAAGGTTTATAAACCAAGCTTTGTTCCATGTGGCCATAATCATTTTACAAGTAAAGCTATAAAGCTTCCTGGTTTAAAATCAACCACATATTACTTCCTATTCTCAGATGCCAGTCTAGAATTACAAGAATTTTGGTGACAACTAAGGGTGAGAGTCCAAGAAAATTATTACTTTTTGATTTTCTGTAGGGATCCAAATTCTTTTTGCAATTTTGATTCAGAGTTGACTGAGTTCTGCATCAAAAAACTAAGGCAATCTCAACAAAATTCATATTCTCAAACTAGTCATCTAAAAATACAGTTTGATTATCAGATAACTATTACATGATTGTGGCACATAGAAGATTTTAAATTCACTGACTCAAAAATAGGATTTTGCAAAATCTAAAGAGAAATGCAGTGAGATTAGTCCGTGAATCTGAGAAATTACTTGTGTAGCAAGTAGAAAAAAATGTAAACTACTGGGAATAAATTTAACCCCTAAAAATGAGCAATAAAACAGTGTAATCAGAATGAAGATTAGAAATGGGAAATAAAGGAATAATAAGGAACATCACAAAGCAGTCAGTTGACCTTCTTGGGGTCAAAGAACTATACAGTTGGCATTCATGCAAAAAAAAAAAAAAAGAACTTCTAATCTTTCTCTGTGACACACTCTTCCTCAGTCTTTACCATCTTGGCTACTGAAAACTTCCTTGAAGTTTCTCAGACTTATAACCTAACGGTAATTATAAACACTTCTTTTATTATGTCCACTTCCTAGCTGGCAGTAAATTCTGTTGTCACTACATCAAAACATATTCAAAATCCAAGTTCTCACCTCATTCCTGCACTATCTTTCTATTAACTATTATTAATTGGGCAGTAGAAGAGTGCCTGAACTATAATAGGTGCCTTATTAATATTTTTAAATTCACAAAAGCAATGAAAGAAAAAAGAAAAACAAAAAAGTAAGATATTAAATAGATAATCTTCCTTTGAGTTAATAACAAATCAGTCAATTAGCACATTCAAATACCTTGTAAGGCCTATCATATAGCAAATTGATTTTAATAACCATATCTTAATGTATGCAACTATATCTCAAAAGTTTTATAAATGATTCTAGATAAATTTGTAATTTAATGAGAAACACTTATCTCATAATCTTATAACTATGCTTCATTTTGACAAATTGTTAACCACCTTGAATAACCATTTTTTTAAAATCAGGCTTAGAAAATAATGATGTTTAGTTTTTGAAAATTAAGTTCATTGCCAAGGCATAGAGATTATTTGTTAATGATTATACTTAAAATATATTTAAACTTTACAAATAATTCCAGGTCAGGCATGCTGGCTTATGCTTATAATCCAGCATTTTGGGAGACAGAGGCAGGAGGATTGTTTAAGCCCAGGAGTTCATGACCAGCCTAGGCAACATAATGAGACTCCATATATACCAAAAAAAAAAAAAAAAAAAAAAAAAATAGGCATAGTGGTGCATGCCTGTAGTCCTAGCTACAGCCTAGGAGGTTGAGGTGGAATGATCTCTTGAGACTGAGAGATTGAAGCTGCAGTGAACATTAATCACCTCATTGCACTCCAGCCTGTGCAACAGACAGAGGATTTACAAAAAAAGAAAAGAAAAATATTTCCATTTGAAGTCTTAGCTAGATTAATATAATAACTACAAATAATAAGACCCAACCTTATTCCCTATGCCTTCCTCACTAAGTTTTGAGGAGGACAATACTTATTTCGATGCATAATTTTGGTTATATTTGTTGAGAACTGAACTTCAATATTCTTTCATTTTATAGAAAGATTCTTTTTCCTTCCTTTATATACAATTGAATAGAACAAAAACCAGAAGATATTAAAAAATACTACCATCTCTAATACTTAGAAGCATATTTGGGAAATGGTGCGTTCTGCTCAATATAATTTAGTCAACAGAAAATTAGTATATATTGTACTCTGGTTGTCAATTTTATACTCCCAGAGTGTAATAAAATATATTGAACACAAAGACAATTCAAACATTCAAAGTGTAAATTTATCCATTTTTTTTTAAATGTAAGTATGCTATAGGAGTTTACAGGACATCAAGGCTATTTACACATGCATCAGTTTTCATTATCCCATCATAGCTGGAAGGTATAATAGATATTTTGAGTTGATACAACATTGAAAGAAGGAATGGTGTGCTCAATTTAAATTAAGGCTGCTTTGGAAATAAAATATAAGCCTCAACGGTGCTGGTAATTAAACCCATTCAGTAAGATTACAAATAATTTACAAGTATTACATTTGGTTTTCAGTTATCTTGTATATGTTGAATTTACAAACACATCATTTTCTATATTGAAATGCATACGTATAAACACACATATACATATAAAATATATATGTAAGTATACATAAGATCTATTTTTCAACTTATTTCATCTGTGGCCTTTCTTAGCAAAGTTGTTATGTTAAGATAGTTTAATTGAAGCACCATTTTCATTGTTTTTTTTTAACCTGCTTTTATTCAAAGCTTAAAAATTTATTGTAAAGGTAGCATTTTTTCATCAATGTTTCTGTCTTCAAAACATTATCATCCCTGTCCACTATCCTCCTTTTCCAGCTTCTTTGAATAAGGGCTTTGCTTTCATGCGTTCTTCTTTTCCCTTTTAGCATTATGTTCCTGGGCTTCTCCCCTCCACTATCCATACAGAATCAAATATTCTAGCCTAAACAACATTTAGAAGGTCCCATTTCGGTGAGCTGCCCAAAACAAACTCAAAACAAAAATCAAAACTAATTCACTGCATTCCCAAAATATCCCTGATGCAACTGAAATTTTCTTATTATTATAGTTCTTTAAATGGTTTTAATGACATTTTGTCATTGGTAAAGATTGAATCCTGTGACTCTTGATTAGAAAATATTTACATCTTTGTTTTGAATATATGCTTTCCAATACAAAAATCCCACTAGTAATTGTATAATTTCCACAAATTAATCAAGATCAGCAGTTTTCTATTCATTTTAAATTCTGAAACACATATATATCATACAACGTTAGTATGTATGAAGAGAGAAAGACAGAGTTACTAAGAGAGTTTAAATGGCCGTGGTTTTGCCATTTAACTCATCCTCAGAGCTTAATTTGTAAAAGATTAAAAATGAAAGTTAAACCTTCCGTTTCTAAATTTTTGAAAAATCTAGCATGATGTGCATTACAAGATATTAAAATGCCTGAAAATGACATTTTTAAACAGTATTGTCTCATAGTAAATAAAAGAAGCAGTTGTACTGAGTTGAAAGTTAATATGTGAGAACTGCATTTTTAGGATTCTGGGTTTCTATTCTTGGAATAGGTTAGAGAAATTACAAAAAAGGCCCACAGTGATTGCTGTTCTCCCAACAGTCACACAATTTACTTCTAAAATTTAATTTTAAACGAGAGTAAAATATTTCTTAAAACATGATACTTTCACTACTTGCAATATGCCTAATCCAGGCCAAAATTGATTTACAAATCTATTCCACATCCAAATCAGACAAAGAAGACTCTCTAAAGCTGCCCAGGGGACTCTGATCAATACTGAAATTACTCTAAAAATATTACAAAACTTCTTATCTGATGCTTTCAAGTCTATGTACATATTTGGCCTATTAATTGAAAAAGAGACTCTTTAAAGGATACGTTTGTTCACTGCTATTTTGAGGTAAGAGCACAGAACATTTATTTTATTGTAATCCACTAGTTGGATTTCATATCATGTTGTTTTCTCTCTTTTTTTTTGTATAAACAATGATCACAATATAGCTTCTAAAATAGCAAGATTTCTACATGTACAGTAGTAATTCAAAGAGAATTATAAAGCAAACATTATTATTATTATTCCAGATTTTGCTACTGCACCCACTCATTTTAGATGTCTTTCCCACACTTGATTTTATAGCAGCCTTTTAAGCTATCGACTTTATGTAGACTTCCTCAAACACTCAACTTTACTTTTGTTAAAAAAAAACTGACTTTACACTTACATTTTATTTGCTGGTGTATTTACAATGACATAATAATAAATGGAAGCAGACACAACTCTATGTTGGTACACAAGTAATTTAACTGTTGGAGCTGGATGGGCACAGTGGCTCACATCTGTAATCCCAGCACTTTGGGAGGCCAAAGTGGAAGAATCACTTGAGCCCAGGAGTTCCAGACAATCCTAGGCAACATAGTGAGACCCTGTCTCTACAAAACAAAAAAGGACAACAAAAAAATTAGCCAGGCATGCTGGTGCACACTCGTGGTCCCAGCTGTTCAAAAGGTTAAGGTGGGAGGATTGCTTAAGTCTGCAGTGAGTTGTGAATGTGCCACTGCACTCCAGCCTGGGTAACAGAATGATACCCCACCTTAAAAGCAAGCAAGCAAAAAACACTGGAGACAAATACATGGTGCTACTAAAGAATAATATCCTATATGACACTATTTGATGTGTATATTACACACATCTATTTGATATATATATTCCACAGTAGGATTTTCAAAGGAAGTAAAGAATTTCCAATAAAATGTAAGATGGCTTAAATGGAGGTGGGTTAATAATATGTTTATTGCACTTGCTTTATCACTAAAATATCAGGTCCCACAGTTAGATGGGTTTTCAAATAATAACTTATTATTTGCTTACCAGCAAGAAGTGGGCAACCCTAGGGAGGTAGATTTCAAATCAATATTTATTTATAAGAATCAACCTGGGCACTTGTTAAATTCAGATTCCTGGCATTAATCCAAAGACAGTGGCTCTGTATAGAAACTCAAGATTTTTTTTTTAACTGGCATCTCAAGTGATTCTAGCACAAGTGAACCACAGTAAATATTTTGTAAACAATGATCTCGAATGTGCAGGCCTCCAAAAAGAATATACATTTTGATTTCTAATACCTAATATGACTTATAGTCATTTTTATTTTTCTTGATTATTTGATGAGGTAGTCTTCTACAGAAAATTCAGAAAATACTGATAAATAAAATAATAATAATCTTAGAATCTCATTATTCAGATTTAATATTTTAAGAATAGTTTTGTGTATTTACACTGAGTAGTATGCACATGTATATTTTTAATAAATTATGTGATGAGTACTTTTTTAGTAAACCTTGTTCTCTCTGTAATAGTAAAGTTCTAGTACAATGAAACAGAAGCTATACCAGGTATTACAGACAGGGAATTGTTTAGCCAAATGTTGGAAACCTTCAGGATAATTAGGAAGACCAGACACTAGTCACTGATGAAACCAGCTCCCTTCCTAAGACTAAGGGAACAAAAGGTAATACTCAACCTAAGTGTCTATCAATGAATGAATGGATACAGAAAATGTGGTATATATACACAATGAAATATTATTTAGCCATAAAAGAATGCAATCCTGTTAACTGCAGCAGCATAGATGAAATTAAGATTATTATATTAAATGAAATAAGCCAGGCACAGAAACATAAATATCACATGTTCTCACTAATATATGGGAACTAATACAATGGATCTCATGAAGCTAGAGAATAGATCGGTGGTTATGAGGGGCTGGGAAAAATAAGAGAGAGGGAAAGATGAAGAGAGTTTGACTAATGGCTACAAAAATACAGTTGAATAAAGGAAATAGGACCTAGTGTCCAATAGTACAGTATGGTAACTGCAGTTAACAATAATTTATTATAGATTTCAAAATAACTAGAAGAATTTGAATGATCTCAACATAAAAAAGAGAAATATTTGAGGTTATAGATATCTTAGTTACCATGATTTCATCACTACCCATTGTATGTTTGTATCAAAATATCGCATGTGCCCTCAAAATGCATAGAGCTATTACACATCAATAAAAATTTAAAAAAAATAGTAATAAATGTGACTTAGAACCTAGCAGCTCAAAGAAGGCACCACAACACAACTGGTACTTAGTTGAGAGAATCCCAGAACTCCTGGTGACTTGTTCACCAAGGATTGTTAGTATCTGGACCTCTGAGGATACATAGCGTGTACTGGATGCCTTCCAAAGTCTGGCACTGCAGTATCTGCTCTTCCTGAAGCAGCACTTATAGAAACCGGAAACAGAATGAGAATTTCTTAACAGCTTTGCCTTTGAATCAACCCAGTCAGGCAAAAGTAAAGAAAAAAGAGTCAAAAAACTGAATAAATTCTTGAGAAATATATAATTATGTAAGGCAACCAAACCTCTCCTTTATTGCCTAAGAGAGAAAGTAAGAAATTTGGAAAACATATCTGAGTATATAATTCAGGAAAATTTCTGCAATTTTGCTAGAGAAGTCATCATGAAGGTATAAGAAATCCAGAGAACTCCTGCATATACTATACAAGCTGATCATCCCCAAAAAACATAGGCATCAAAACATCCAGTGTTGACTCAAAAGAAAAAACCTTAAAGGCATCTAAAGAAAAGGGCCATATTACCTATAAAAGGAAACTCATCAAACTAACAGCAGACTTCTCAGCACAAACCTTACAAGCCAGAAATGATTAGGGTCCATTTTTAGTATTCTTGAAGAAAAGAAATGCCATTTAAGAATGTCACATGCCGCCAAACTAAGCTTCATAAAGGAAGGAGAAATGAAGTCTTTCCCAGATAAGCAATCACTAAGGGAATTTGCCACCACCAAAATGGTCTTACCAGAGATGCCTAAGGGAGTTCTAAATATGAGAATGAAAGAATACTTGCTACCACAAAAGTATACATAAAAGCACAATCTGCAACTACACAATTGAGACTATAAAACAACTAGCAAAACATACTATGATGGGAACAAAAACACACATCAATATTAACCTTGAATGTAAACAGCCTGTATGCCCCACTTAAAAGACATGGTGGCAAATTAGATTAAAAAATAGCAAAAAAAAAAAAAAAAAAGACCTTTTTTTCTGTTGTCTTCAAGAGAATCATCTTACATATAATGACACCCATAGGCTTAATATAAAAGTATGAAGATCTATTACACAAATGGAAAACAAAAAAGTGCAGAAGTTGCTATGCTTGTAACTGATGAAAAAGACTCTAAGTCAACAACAGTAAAACAAGACAATGAAGGATGCTGCATAATGATAAAAGGTTCAATTTAACAAGAAGATTTAGCTATTCAAAATATATATACACTCAATATTACAGTACCCAGGTACTCTGAATTCTTTTTAAAAAATCAAATTCTTTTTAAAAAATCAAAACCATACCAAGCAATTTCTTAGATCACAGCGGGATAAAAATAGAAATCAATACCAAGAAACCCTAACACATAGAAACTAAACAACTTAATTCTTGAAAGACTTTCAGAGGAACAAAAAAAGTAAAGTCAGAAATAAATGAAAACAATGACACAAAATACCAAAACCTCTGGAATGCAGCAAAAGTAGTGTTGAGAGAAAATTTTACAGTACTAAACACCTACATCAAGAAGACAGAAAGAATCTCAATAACCTAATGCCAAACCTAAAGGAAATAGAAAAATAAATCAAACCTCAAAGGTAGCAAAAGAAAAATATCTAAAATCAGAGAGAATTAAATGAAATTGAGACTATAAAAACTATACAAAGAATCAACAAAACAAAAAATTGGATCTTTGAAAGCATAAGCAAGATTGATAGACTGCTAGCTAGATTAACAAAAAAAGGAGATAAGATCCAAACAAGCACAATCAGAAATGGCAAATATGACATTACAACTGATTCCATAGAATACAAAGATATTATGAGACTACTGTCTGTGAATGCACACACACTAGAAAATATAGAGGAAATTGATACATTCTTAGAAGCACACAAGCTCACAATATTGTATCAGGAAGAAATTAAAGCCCTGAACATACCAATAACAGGTCACAAAATCATATCAGTAAAATACAAACAAAAACAAACAAACAAAAAACTTACAACCAAACAAATACATTAAAAAAATCTTTTTTAAGCCCTGGACCAGATGGATTCACAGCCAAATTCTACCAGACATACAAAAAAGAGTTGGTACTGAGTCTACTGAAACTATTCCAAAAATTTGAGGAGAAGGGATTCCTCCCTAACTTATTCTATGAATTGAATAATTCTCTCAATATCAAAAAACCTGCAAAGACATGACAGTAAAAGAAAACTGTAGGTCAATATTCCTGCTGAACATAGATGCAAACAATTGCAATAAAATACTAGCAAACCAAATCCAGCAGCACAACCAAAAATAATTCACCATGATCAATTGGGCTTTATTCCTGGGGTTCAAGGATGTTTAAACATAAGCAAATCAATATATGTGAGTCAGCACAGAAGTAGAATTAAGAAACAAAAACCACAGAATCATCTCTACAGACAAAGAAAGGAAATTCAAGAAAATACAATATCCCTTCATGATAAAAACCATCAACAACTTAGGCATTAAAGGCGCATACCTCAAAATAAGAAGAGCCATCTATGACAAAACTACAGCCAACATCATACTGAATGGGGAAAAGTTGTAGACATTCCCTTAACAACTATAACAAAACAAGGAAGAACACTCTCACCACCCCCTATTCAACATCGTAATGAAAGTCCTAGCCAGGGGAAGTAGGCAAGACAAAAAAATAAAAGGCATCTAAGTAGGAGGAAAAGATAGAGTCAAAAGATCGCTCTTCACTGACTATATGATTCTACTCCTAGAAAACCCTAAAGATTCTGCCGAGACTCCTAGACCTGATAAAGTTCAGTAATGTTTCATGATACAAAATTAGCATACAAAAATCAGTAGGATTTCTATACACCGAGATAACGTTCAAACTGATATCCAAAAAAAGTAATACCACTAAAATAGCCACAAAAATACATAAGAATACATCTAACAAAGGAGGTAAATGATCACTACAAAGCACTGATGAAGGAAATAAAGATGACACAAACAAATGGAAAAGCCCTCCATGCTTATGGATTGGAAGAGTTAATACCATTAAAATGTTTACACTGCCCAAAGCAATCTACAAATTCAGTGCAATTCCTATCAAATTGCCAATATCATTCTCACAGAATAGAGCAAACAATTCTAAAATTCAATATGGGGTCAGGCAAGGTGGCTCACACCTGTAATCCCAGCACTTTGGGAGGCTGAGGCAGGTGGATCACCTGAGGTCCGAAGTTAGAGACCAACCTGACCAACATGGTGAAACCCCATCACTACCAAATACAAAAAATTAGCTGGGTGTGGTGACGCATGCCTGTAATCCCAGCTACTTGGAGGCTGAGGCAGGAGAATTTCTTGAACCTGGAAAGCAGAGGTTGCATTGAACCAAAAAAGCACAATTGCACTCCAGCCTGGGAAACAAGAGCAAAACTCCATCTCAAAAAATCAATGAATTAATTAATTTTGATTGATTAATTAATTTAATTAATTAAAATGAAATAAAATTTATATAGAACAACAAAAAAAAAGACCCAAATAGCCACAACAGCCCTAAGCAAAAAGAACAAAATCATGGGCATCATATTACCTGACTTCAAACTATACCACAAGCATGCCATAATTAAAACAGTATGGTAATGATACAAAAATAAACACCTACACTAATGGGACAGGTTGGAGAACCCAGAAATAAAGCCTCACATCTACAAGAAACTATTCTTTGACAAAGTTGGCAAAAATGAACAGTGAGGAAAGACACTCTATGCAATAAATGGTGCTGGGGGAAAACTGACTAGCCATATGCAGAAGAATGGAATTGGACTCCTACTTCTCACTGTATACAAAAATTAACTTATGGTGAACTAAAGACTTAAATATAAGACCCCAAACCATAAAAATCCTAGAAGAAAACCCAGGAAATACCCTTCCAGACATTGTCCTAGGCAAAGAATTTAAGACTAAGTCTTCAAACACAAATATAACAAGAACCAAACTTGATAATGATAACCTAATAAGGAACTTCTGCAGAGCAAAAGAAACTATCAACAGAGTAAACAAACAACCTAAATAATGGAAAAAATAATTTCAAACTGCACCTGAAAAATAACCAATTACAGAATCTATAAAAACTTAAACAAATCAACAAGAAGAAAACAAAGTCAGATGACAACAGATGGTGGCAAAGCTGAGGAGGAAAGGGAACATACAAACTATTGATGGGACTGTAAATTAGTTCAGTCCCTGTGGAAAGAAGTTTGGAGATTTCTCAAAGAACAAAAAGTAGAACTATCATTTGACCCAGCAATCCCATCACTGGTTATATATCTAAAGGAAAAGAAATCATTTACTAGAAAGAAATCTGCACCAATATGTTTATCAGAACAGTATCCACATTAAGAAAGACATGGAACCCACCTGCAGGGATAAATAGAATGTTATATATATACATTATGGAATGCTGGCATGCTAAATAGCCATAAAAAAGAACAGAATTATGTTCTTTGCAGGAACATGGATGTAGCTGGAGGCCATTATTCTAAGTAAATTACCATAAAAACAGAAAATCAAATACTGCAAGTAATCACTTGTAAGTGGGGACTAAACACTGGGTACACATTGACATAAATATGTGAAAAATATACAATTGGGATTTTAAATGAGGATAGGGAAGGAGGTGGGAAAGGGCTGAAAAAACTACCTACTGGATACTATGCTCACTATACAGGTGATGGGATCAATAAAAGCACAAACTTTAGCTTCATGCAATATATCTATGTAACAATCCTGCATTTGTACCCTTAAATCTAAAACAAACAAAGAAACAACAACAAAAATTTGGATCAATCTGGTCAGTGACTCTGAAGCAGTATCTAAAATCATCAGTGTATGAAGTCGAGGGAATGAAGAGCAAAAATCAAAATAGTCTGGAAACCACAAACCCGTTTTAAAGAAAAAATAGTGTATTGATTACTATTTTTATTATGATTATTTGTTTTTATTCAATTGGTTACACAGTTAGTTGAAGATGGAAAACATTTAAGAAGGAAGTTTTATGTTGAATTTAACCCTGTGAAGGATGGAAAGTTATGGGAAGATTTTGTGTAGAGGAGTGTTCTGTTTTTAAAAGTATTATTTCAGTGGTTCTGTGAAAAGCATAGACTGAAAAATGTTGGGTCCTTTTGAGTCCTGTTTCCATATACCAGAGAAAAGATAATGACAAATCAGTTGAGAATGTTAGCTAGCTGTGGAATGGATGTGAGAAGTGGTTGGATTCTGAATACTTTTTGAAGATAAAATTAACAGCATTGGAAGACAGACTTAATCTAAGGTATGGAATAAAAAACAAAAAAGGATTACTCCAAGATTTTTGTCCTCATTAGTTGAAAGGATAAATTTGTCTTTAAGGCATTTGGGACAATCAAAATAATTTTTTTTCCAAAATACCACATTATATTGAATATATCACTCTGAAAATTATATAATATCATTTGACTGTATCCCTACCCTAAAACTCATCTTGAATTGTAATCCAAATTGTAACCCCCACGTGTTGAGGTGGGATCTTGTAGAAAGTGATTAGATCATGGGGGTGTTTTCCCCATGCTGTTCTCCTGATAGTGAGTGAGATCCATAAAAGCCGAAACTTCAGCTTCCACGATGTATCTATGTAATTATCCTGCATCTGTATCCCCAAATCTAAAACAAACAAAGAAACAACAACTAAAATTGGGATAAGTCACCCTGGCCAGTGATTCTACAGCAGTAGCTAAAATCACCAGTGCACAAAGTTGAAGGAATGGAAAGGAAAAATAACAAAAATAGTCTGGAAACCAGAAACTGTATTGTCCCATTTTAAATACAAAATATTTTATTGATTACTACTATTTTTATAATGAGATCTCATGATTTCTGACGGTTTTATAAGGGACTTCCCCCCCCCCCCCCTTTACTTTTCACTGCTCTCTCCTGCTGCTATGTGAAGGACATGTTTGCTTTCCCTTCTGCCACGATTGTTAAGTTTCCTGAGGCCTCCTGGGCCATGTGAAACTGTGAGTCATTTAAATCTCTTTCTTTTATAAATTACACAGTCTCAGGCAGTTCATTATAGCATGAACTAATAGAGTCTACAAGGATGAGCGAATTGGTTTTGGTAAAATGTATACTGAAAACTTTGTAAGTTACAGATTAATAGAAAGATATAAAAAATAAGGGAAAGGTCTCACACTAAAAAAAAAACTAAGCATGAAAAGTTAGTACTATCATAAGATATTAAATAATAAAGACATATATGAGGCCAACAAATATATGAAAAAATGCTTATCATCACTGGTCATTAGAGAAATGCAAATCAAAACCACACTGAGATACCATCTCATGCCAGTTAGAATGGTGATCATTAAAAAATCCTGGAGACAACAGATGCTGGAGAGGATGTGGAGAAATAGGAACGCTTTTACACTGTTGGTGGAGTGTAAATTAGTTAAACCATTGTGGAAGACAGTGAGGGGATTCCTCAAGGACCTAGAAACAGAAATTCCATTTGACCCAGCAACCCCATTACTGGATATATACCCAAAGGATTATAAATTGTTCTATTATAAAGACACATGCACATGTATGTTCATTGTGGCATCGTTTACAATAGCAAAGTCTTGGAATCAACCCAAATGCCCACCAATGATAGACTGGAAAGGAAAATGTGGCACATATACACCATGGAATACTATGCAGTCATAAAAAACGAGGAGTTTGTGTCCTTTGTAGGGACATGGATGGATGAATCTAGAAACTCACACTCTAGGGTCTGTTGGGGCAGGGGCTAGGGGAGGAACAGACTGGGGTGGGGAGGTTGGGGAGGGATAACATGGGGAGAAATGCCAGATATAGGTGATGGGAGAATGGAGGCAGCAAATCACCTTGCCATGTAAGTACCTATGCAGCAACCCTGCATGATCTGCACATGTACCCCAGAACCTAAAGTACAATTAAAAAATAAAAAAAGATAATTTTTTCAATGCTGACTTTGAACAGCATTTACTGATACTATATTAATTTAAAAAGTAAATGTAAGTATGATATGAGCAATAAGATCTCAATTTTTACAAATATGCATGAATTTGTATATAAATCTGTCAAACGATGCATAGGATTGTTTCTTTTAAGTGACTTTGTTTTCACCCTGTAATTTCTCCCACATTTTCCAAATTGTCTGAAGAGAAAAATATAAATAGATAACAATTGAAATACTGAATATCAGGAAGTAGATCAGTTCATTACTTTACTATTATCAGTTTATTATTTTTAACTCAAAAAGTTACTTTCATTTCTACAATCACCTTATAAATTTACCCAATATATTATATTTATAATATGATGGGTTTTTCCCTTTAAAATACTTTATTTCTATTAGGCATTTTTCAGTGCAGTATAAAGAACATATAGCTACCAGTTACAAATTCCTGACAAGATGTCATCATCACCTCCTCACACATATCTACCTATTATATTACCTCAGGCATTAGAAATCCTTCCAATTGTCTTATTTTAGCAAACAATCCACACACAGAGAAATTTGTAGGATGCAGCAATGTAAAGTTTATATCACCTTCTCCACAAATTTTTATTTGTAAAACTACTATTTATAAGTATTTCTACATCTATTGAGATTGATATCATGTATTTTTGTTGAAGGATCATACTATTGAAGCCTCAAGGATGCCAGCCAAATACTGTTGAGAAGTTACAAATATTGTCTTGGCATGATTTCAGTTTAAATGATTTATGTCTGTTTAATCTAATGAAAAAAGAGATAGAGAAACATAACAACTCTATAAAATAAAAATAAAAGTAATACAGGGAACAGAGCATATTGGTTCTCATTGTAATTCTCAATTTTAAACAAAAGAAAAGTAAAAGACTGGCCAGGCACGGTGGCTCACGCCTGTAATCCCAGCACTTTGGGAGGTTGAGGTGGGCAGACCAGGAGATCAAGAGATCAAGACTATCCTGGCTAACATGGTCAAACCCTGTCTCTACTAAAAATACAAAAATTAGCCAGGCATGGTAGCAGACACCTGTAATCCCAGCTTCTTGGGAGGCTGAGGCAGGAGAATTGCTTGAACCTGGGAGGCGGATGTTACAGTGAGCGTAAGCTTGTATCCTTTTTTTTGAAATGACCATAGTAGATTTTCAACGAATGAGAAATTTCCAAAGAAGACTGAAACTTAAATTGGATACATAAATAATAATGCAAACTTTTACTAACGTCTACAATTTTTAGTGCTTCTTTTGCTTGTTTTTTTCTTTTTCTTTTTCGTTTTTTTTTTTTTTTTTCCGTCTTACTCTGTTGTCCAGGCTGGAGTGGCGCGGTGGTGCAATCTCAGCTCACTGCAACCTCTGCCTCCGGGTCAAGTGATTATTCTGCCTCAGCTTCCTGAGTAGCTGGGACCACCGGGGTGCACCACCACACTCAGCTAATTTTTGTATTTTTAGTAGAGACGAGGTTTCACCGTGTTGTCCAGGTTTATTTCAATCTCTTGACTTCCTGATCTGCCCGCTTCAGCCTCCCAAAGTGCGGGGTTTACAGGCATGAGCCACAATGCCCGGCCTTTTTTGTTTTTCTCACAGTCACATGATAGGGTCAGTAGTCTTCATTTCTAGTCCATCAGTGTACAGTGAAGTGGGCAGTTAAACTGGGATATAAGATTAGTGCTTATAATTCCAAATCATGCAATTGGCTCTGTCATTTATTGATTTGCTTAGTGAATGTTTACCAAACACCTATAAGGGGCTAGATATCTTCTAAACTCTAGAACATACTAGTAAAAAGGAGAGAATACTGATAAAATTTATGTCCCTGTGGAATGTACCTTATCTTGAAGGAAACAGGCCAAAAAATAGTAAGAAAATGTATAGTCTAATTTTGAATAAATATAAATTCTATAATAAAAAATAAAATAGTATTATGGTGTGGATAAATAACTGTGGTGTAAATGGAGATTTCTTTCACTAAGATTATCAGGAAATTGACATGTGAACAGAGTTCTTACATTGCAGGGAGGTAGAAATTTAAAGATTAAAAAAAAAAGTCTTCATTTTAGAAATCTGAAATACTAAATGTAATGTCCTTGAAATAAATAAAAATAAAATAAAAAACCTTCAAAAGAGAGTCCTGGAAACAGAAGAGAATGAACAAAAAACCAGGTGTCATCAGAATCAGAAAATGACAAAGACAAACCTTTTTTTCTATTTTTTGAGATTTATCTTTTGATAGTAATGGATGCCAGTGGGATATGAATGGATATAGGGTTAACTGCTGCAGTTCAGAAAAAAGGTATATATACCATGTGGCATATATTGTACATCTATAAACATAGTAATTAGCAAAAATAAATCACTTAGGAAGACAAATGACAATTTATTGACAAGTATTCTCTGACTTCTATCATAAATAAAATTCCCTCTTTCTAGTCACACTATTCTTAGCCTGCCTTATTCTATTATAGCAGATACAACCAACATATAAATATTAAGTATTTGTTAGCTTATTTTTCCCTCCTTATTATAGATGAAATGTTGCATCCTTCAAACCCCAAATTCATATGTGGAAACCCTAATTCCCAAAGCGATGGGATTTGGAGGTGAGGTTTACGAAATGTAATCAAGTTTAAATGAGGTCAGGAGAGCAAGGACTCCATGATTTAATCATTATCCTTATAAGAAGAGGAAGAGAAGGCCAGAGGCCCCTACCTTCTCTTTCTACCATGTGAGGATACAGGAAGAAGGCATCTGTCTGCAAGCCAGAAAGAGGGCCTTCATCAGAACAGGATATGCTGGCACATTGATCTTGGACTTTCCATCCTCCACAACTGTGAGAAATCAGTGTCTGTTGTCTAATCCATTCGGCCTATAGCATTTTGTTATAGCAGACTAAGCAGATGACAAAACAGAAATATACTTAGGTTTGGCTTAAGAATTATTCATATACCTAGATTATATCTTTGGCCTTTCCTCTCATCAAATCTTTTTGTCTCCTCTCATTTTTCTTTGCTAATTATATACCCTTCTCTGGAACATCTCAATTACATCTTGGGATTTATTTACAAAACATATTTCTATAACTCTAAGATATTTATATCCAGCTCAGAACCCTCCTCCTAAATCAAGATGTATATTTCTAACCAATTCCTAGATAACATGACTTGGAAATACTATAGGAATTACAAACTCAACACATTTAAAATGGAACTCATCAGAAATTTACCATTTCTTCCAATGCTACTTTCTCAATTTCCTATGACATCCTGTTGTCAACAAAATACAAAAATTATCTACATTCTTCATTTTTCCATACACTGTGTAATGTAACTGCAGCTGCTGCCATCAAAAAGTGGGGTCTATCTTCCCATTCTTTAAATCAGAAGAGACATCAAGCTCTTCTGGCTTTCTGCATTCACCCTTTTAAAGATTTTCTTATTTTAATTGACACATAAGAATTTTTTGCACATATTTATCAGGTATAGTGTGATATTACCTTACAGGTGCACAATGTGTAGTGATCAAATCAGAGTAATTAGCATATCCATCACTTCAAACATTTATCATTTATTTGTGTTGGGAACATTCAAAACCTTCTCTTCTAGCTATTTGAAAATGTACAATAAATTATTGCTACCTAAAGTCATCCCACCGTGCTAAAGAACACTAGAACTTATTTCTCCAGTTTAGTGGTAATTTGTACCCCTAACTCAAACTTTCTTTATCCATCTCTTCCTGAGACCTGTTCCAGCCTGTAACACCCAGAATTCTACTCTTTATTTCTATGAGAGCAATTTTAATTCCCAGATATGAGAACATACAGTATTTATCTTTCTGTGTCTGGCTTTATTTTTACATAATATAATGTCCTCAAGAATCATCCATGTTGGTGTGAATGACAGGATTTCATTTTTTGTGTGTGGCCAAAGAGTATTCCATTGGGTATATACAACACATTTTCTTTATCTATTCATCTGTTGATGGACACCTATGTTGATTTTATATTAACCTTATTGTGAATAATATTGCAATAAACATGGGAGTGTGGATATCTTTTTAACATACTGAATTCCTTTTCTTTGGATATATACCCAGTAGTGTGACGGCTGGATTATATGGCAGTTCTATTTATAATTTATGGAAGAACCTACATACTATTTTCCATAATCACTGTACTAATTTTCATTCCTACCAAAGGTGTATAAGAGCTCTCTTTTCTCTGCATCCTTGCCAGTATTTTTTAAATTTTTTGTTTTCTGATGACATTATAACTGGGATACGTTGATATCTCATTGCGGTTTTGAAAGGCATTTCTCTGATGACGTTGAGTGAAATTGAGCATTTTATCATATTTATTGGCTATAGTTTATCTTCTTTTGAGAAATGTTCATTCAGATTATTTGTCTCTCTTTAAATTGGATTATATGGATTTTTTTTGGTTTAATTTCTGTTTTGCTATTGAGTTTAGTTTCTTCTCTCAGATAAATAGTTTGC
Source organism: Cheracebus regulus (assembly GCA_963574635.1). NCBI lineage: Eukaryota > Metazoa > Chordata > Mammalia > Primates > Pitheciidae > Cheracebus > Cheracebus regulus. Next base: position 34,379 of record CAUYQU010011819.1, read on the forward strand.
AAATATTTTCTCCCATTATGCTGATTATCTTTTCACTCTGTTGATTATTTCCTTTGCTGTGCAGAAGCTTTTTAGTTTGATCTAATCCCATTTGTCTATTTTTGCTTCTGTTGCCTCTGCTTTTGAGGTCTTATCTATAAAATCTTTCTTCGGACCAATGTCTTAAAGCATTTACCCTATGTTTTCTTCTAGTAGTTTAATGGATTCTGGTCTTATATTAAGGCTTTTGTTGTTGTTGTTGTTGTTGGAGTCTTGCTCTGTTGCTCAGGCTTCAGTAGAGGGGTGCAAACTCATCTTACTGCAACCTGCACCTCCCAGAATCAAGCGATCCTCCTGCCTCAGCTTCCCAAGTAACTGGGATTAAAGGTGTGCACCACAACACCCAGTTAATTTTTGTATTATTAGTAGGGATGGAATTTCATTATGTTGGCTAGCCTAGTCTTGAACTCCTAACCTCAAGTGATCTGCCTGCCTCAGCCTTTCAAAGTGCTGGAATTACAGGTGTAAGCAGCCGTGCTCAGTCTTACCTTAGATTTTTATTCCATTTTGAGTTTACTTTTGTAGATGATGAGAAAGAGGAGTCAAGTTTCATTCTTATGCATATGAATATTCAATTTCTCAGTACCATTTATTGAAAGTCTGTTCTTTCCCTGACATATGTACTTGACATCTTTGTCAAAAGTCATTTGTCTGTAAATATATGGATTTATTTTTGGGTTTACTGTTCTATTAGTTTACATGTCTTTTTTATGTCAGTTCCATGCTGTCTTGGTTACTATAGCTTTGTAATATGTTTTAAAATCAGGTATTATACATTATGCTTCCAGCTTTGTTTCCTTTTAGTCAGGATTGCAATTGGTTATTTGATTTTTTTGTGGTTTCTTATAGTAATTAGGATTGTTTTTGTCTTAATTTCTGTGAAGAATGTCAATGATATTTTGATAGAGATTGTATTAAATCTGTGGATCATTTGGGATAGTATGGTCACTTCAACAATATTCATTCTGCCTATCCATGAATCTACTGTTACACCTTATTTGCTATGAGAACAGGCCTACTCTTATAAGGATGAAAGACCATAGTGACTGCAGCCTAGTAATCTCAGGTAAGGCCATCCTAGAAAAGTCAGCACCCAGGTTGACCTACTAGCTGAGCATTGATACATGAGCAAGTCCAGCCAAAATGAGATGAACAGCAGGTTCATGAGCTAAGTATGCCTGGTGATTTAAGCCATGGGGTTTTGGATTACATCATTACATAGCGATGTCTAATTGATTGATAAAATACCTCCCTTAGAATAAGATCAAAATGCTTTCCTTTATTTTCAAGACTTTACAAGACTTGGCTTTTGTTACCTCTCCTAGCTGTCACATAGTATCTCTTCCCTTTAAGCACTATGAGGCTCCTGACTCACTAGCCCCCTTGCAGTTTTCCAAGAATAGCAGGTCCTTCTGTTTTGTCTGGAAGGTTTGTCTTCATATATTAACACATCTTGCTCTCTTTAATACAAGGTTCTGTTTCAATGTCAACTGCTCTAAAAGGTTTCAAATTGACCATCATATCTACAATGGCAGCACATCTCTTGACCATCATATCTAAAATGGCAGAACACTTCTACCTTACTTCATTCTTTTAATATTTCTTCACTTTTATAATGGAATCTATTGTATTTGTCATTACACTATATGCCTATTTATTTATTTATTTATTTATTCTGTTGTTTTTCTTCCTCATTGGTACTTAACCTCCATGGGAGCAAGAATGTTGTCTTTTGTACTAATATTTCGTTTGTGCCTCAAAGAGAGTCTAGCATATATGTGCTCAATGTATACTTATTGAATAAATAAATTATAAATAAGTAAACTTGCTTCAAGTCAGAAACTAGTCTACTATTATAGAATAAACTCAAGTCCTTCTTATAGTCAATCTTAGAATTGTTGAAGGAAAATAGAGTTATTTTGTTTAAGATATCCATAGGCAATTTTATTTGGCACATGATGTATTTCTCTCATGGCATAATACCAAGTCTTTACTTGAATCAAATGTTCCTGACCAAAATAAACTCAGAAAGAAAGATTACTACAAGTATTTTATATATTTCTAAGATTACTACAACATCATAAGTCCTCTTCAATCAATTTTATAGTTTATTCCTGACATATTCCTATATATTTATATCCATATGACTGGGAGTGGAAAGATGAGACATAAAAGTGGGTGTTGAAGAGTGTTATATAAATGACATAGTTTAGATTTTCCATATCCAACTGCATGTTTGCTCTTAGGAAATGATAATCTTTATTATCTACCATAAATACTAAAGAAACTTTGTGTTTAACTTAATATTCACCTTTCTCACCTAGTTCTGTAATTAATCAACAAAGAAATTCTAAATCAACCAACTGAAAATTAAATTATTAAAGGAGGACCAATTTATAAATATTTGAACACTCAAAAGCCATCTAAAATCTCAGTCCTGGCTTGGATATAAGCATACAATGAAGAGGAGGGCAAAAATTATTCTTATTTTATTTTTATATAACAGATATAAAACCATTACTATGTTGCAGACAATCTTCTAATGACTTTACATAGTGTGATGTAGTGTTCCATTTACCTGTTGCTATGTACCAAAATTCTCCACAAATCAGTGGATTTTTTATTATATTCACGTATCAGAATTTCAACATGCTACAATAGAAATAGCTCATAATCTCTGCTCCATGACACCTGGGGTGTCTCAGAGATGTGAAAATGGATACAATGGCCCAGTTAGGAACATACATTGTGGGGCTTTTTTTCTCCACAATGCATCTCCTGAGGATGAAATATTCCATATATGTCTTTCACTTGCTTTTCTGCTACCTGGAATAAAATTGCTGGAATAGCTGGGTACTGAGTAGTATTGTTCTTTCTCCAGCGAGTCATTCTGCATTACTAGTTTCATGGCAATCTCAACAAGGCTGAACTTTATATCTAGTGTCTTGCCTCCTGTAGAATGAATGATTTGAGAGACAGTAAGTGTTAAATAATAGATTGGAAAAGTCTGTGTCTAGAACTTTTCAGAGCCTTAACTTCCACCATAATCCACTGACCAAAATTGTCATAGCTCCTACTCATATTTAAAGGGAGGCACAATAGAGCTTTCTTAATAAAAAAATCATTTAAAAAATCTCATTGTAGTTTTCATTTGTATTTCCCTGATAATTACTGATGTTAAGCATTTTTTTCATATATTTGTTGGCCATTTGTAGATCTTCTTTTGAGAATTGTCAATTCATGTCCTTAGCCCGCTTTTTGATGGGATTGCTTATTTTTTTTCTTGATAATTCGTTTGAATTTGCTGTAGATTCTACATATTAGTACTTTGTCAGATGTATAGACTGTGAACATTTTCTCCTTCTTGTAGTTGTCTGTTTATTGTTGATGGTTCTTTTGCCATGCAAAGCTCTTTAGTTAAGTCCCTGCTATTTATTTCCATTGTTGCATTCATTTTTGGTTTCTTGGTCATGAAATCCTTGCCTAAGTCAAAGTCTAGAAGGGTTGTTCCAATGTTAACTTCCAGAATTCTTATATTTTCAGGTTTAGATTTAAAGTCTTGATCCATCTTGTGTTGATTTCTTTATAAATTGAAAGAAGAGGATCCAGTTTCATTCTCCTACATGTGGCTTGCCAATTATCACAGGGCCATTTGTTGAAAATGGTTTCCTTTCCCACTTTATGCTTTTGTTTGCTTTGTCGAAGATCAGTTGGCTGAAAGTATTTGGATTCATTTCTGGGTGCTCTATGCTATTCCATTGGTTTATGTGCCTATTTGTACACCAGTATCATGCTGTTTTGCTGACTATGGCCTTATTGTATTGTTTGAAACCAGGTAATGTGATGTCGCCAGATTTATTCTTTTTCCTTAGTTTTGCTTTGGCTATGCGGGCTCTTTTTTTGTTCCATATGAATTCTGGGGTTGTTTTTTCTAATTCTGTGAAGAATAATGGTGGTATTTTGGTGGAAATTGCATTAAAATTGTACATTACTTTTGGTACTATGATCACTTTTACAATATTGATTTTACCTATCCATGGCCATGAAATGTGTTCCATTTGTTTGTGTCATCAATAATTTCTTTTAGCTTTGTTTTGTAGTTTTCCTTGCAGAGGTATTTCACCTCCTTGGTTAGGTATATTCCCAATTTTATTATTATTTGCAGTTATTGTGAGAGTGGTTGAGTTCTTGATTTGATTCTCACCTTGGTTGATGTTGGTGTATAGTAGAGCTACCGACTTGTGTACATTGATTTTGTATCCTGAAACTTTGCTGAATTCATTTACCAGTTTTAGGAGCTTTTTGGAGAAGTATTTAGGGTTTTCTAGTTAAACAATCATATCATCAGCAAACAATGACAGTTTGATTTCCTCTTTACTTATTGGAATGCCCTTTATTTCTTTCTCTTGTCTGATTGCTTTGGCTAGGACTTCTAGTATGATGTTAAAGAGCAGTGAAGAGAGTGGGAATCTGTGTAGAATCCTTGTCTTTTTCCAGTTCTTAGAAGGAATGCTTTCAACTTTTCCCCATTCAGTGTTATGTTGGCTGTAGGTTTTTTATAGATGGCTTTTATTACATTGAGATATGTCTCTTGTATGCTGATTTTACTGAGAATTTTAATCATAAAGGGATGCTGGATTTTGTCAAACATTTTTTCTGCATTTATTGAGATGAGCATGTGACTTTTGTTTTTAATTCTGTTTATGTGGTGTATCACATTTATTGATTTGCATATGTTAAAACATCTCTGCATCCCTGGTGTGAAACCCATGAGTTCTGATGGATTATATATATGTTATTGGATTAGGTTAGTTAGTATTTTGTTAAGGATTTTAGCATCTGTGTTTTCATAGATATTGGTCTATAGTTTTCTTTTTGGGTTATGTTCTTTCCTGGTTTTGGTATTAGCTATAATCAAAAAAATAAAATATTAATAGATGTTGGCTTGGATGTGGTAAAAGTGAACACTTCTACACTGCTGGTTGGAATGTAAACTAGTACAACCACTATGGAAAACAGTGTGGAGATTCCTTAAAAATCGAAAAGTAGAACTACCATTTGATCTAGCAATGCCACTGCTGGGTAGCTACTCAGAGGAAAAGAAGTCATTACACAAAAAAGATATTAGTCCTTTGTCAGAATACCAGAATACCACATTGAGATACCATTGCAAACCAGTTAGAATGGCGATTATTTAAAAAATTCAGGATACAACAGATGCTGGAGAGGATGTGGAGAAATAGGAATGCTTTTATACTGTTGGCGGGAATTTAAATTAGTTCAACCATTGTGGAAGGCAGTGTGGCAATTCCTCAAGGATCTAGAAATAGAAATACCATATATATATATATATATATATATATATATATGACAGAATATTTATTATGATAAGTATTATATATGATATTATATATTATATATATGATCAAATACATATATATATATATATATATATATATATGTGATAGAATACTTACTCAGGCATAATAAGGAATGAATTAATGGCATTCTCAGCAACCTGGATGAGACTGGAGACTATTATTCTATGTGAAGTAACTCAAGAATGGAAAGCCAAATATCTTATGTTCTTACTCATTAGTGGAAGCTAAGCTATAAGGATGCAAAGACATATGAATGACAGAGTGGACTTTATGGACTCAGGAGGAAAGGGTGGGAAGGGGGTGAGGGATGAAAGACCATAAATTGGGTGCAGTATATACTGCTAAGGTGATGGGTGCACCACAATCTCACAAATCACCACTGAAGAACTTATTCATGTAACCAAACCACCAGTTCCTCAATAACCTATGGAAATAAAATAATCTTTTAAAAAAATTCACATTTTTTTATAGTCTCATGCTTTAACAGCTGGACTAATTGAAAAGTTTTAGTACTCCAGACTTTGCCCTCTAGTCACATATTGTTTACAATTTTTTTTCTCATGAATAATACATGGACATTCTCTTAAAATGCCAGAAGACATTCCATTATGATATCAGATTTGGATTCATGGTCCAAGAATATACCTAAATAAATTCCTGATGCTAATGAAGCACACTGTGTATAGTTTTTCTCAATCTCAAGACCAGTAAACTAACACTCAACATATAATGGTGCAAAAGAAATAAAATAATTTTAATATACACTCCCATTTAAAAAAGGGAAAGTGAAAAAGCTCACTCACTGCAGTCACTGACCCATGACAATTCTGAAATTCACCTGGGTCCATAATATCAGTGCTTTGTTTAAAGTCTCTTATTAGGCCTCCTAGGAAAAAGAAATTATCACATCGCATCTCTTTACTATGTCCTCCAAATTATTGATTAATCCATCTGAAACATCTTTCTTTTTCCATAAGAAATAACCTGTTTTACAATAATTCTCTCATTCTGCTTTCTGTCTGTAGAATATTGAGGGTCAATAAGCCATTTTTAAATTTGTGTTACTGCTGCCCCTTTTGAAGTTGGTGCAAAATTCATTAAAAAAAAAAAAAAGAAATGGGGGGCTGGGCACAGTGGCTCATGCCTGTAATCCCAGCACTTTGGGAGGTTGAGGTGGATGGATCACCTGAGATAAAGAAGTCAAGACTAGCCTGGCCAACATGGTGAAACCACATCTCTACCAAAAATATAAAAATTAGCCTGGAATAGTGATGAGTGCCTGTAATCCCAGCTGGGAGGCCAAGGAAAGAGAATCTTGAAGCCAAGAGGTGGAGGTTGCAGTGAGCTGAGATCACACCACTGCACTCAAGCCTGCATGACAGAGTGGGACTCTGTCTCAAAAACAAAACAAAACAAAAAAAAACTTGTGAACATCTTGTGTTTAAAATTCTTATCCATTTAATAATCACACTTGAAAAAAAAATTCAACATAGGGCAATATTCCACCTTGAACCTGGTATGAGTCTGTTAAAAAATGGATTTAAGATTCTGAAAATCTTAACAGATTCTTAGAAAAATGGAATATAATTAAACTAAAGAGCTTCTGCACAGCAAAAGAAACTATCATTAGAGTTAACTAGCAACCAACAGAATGGGTAAAAAATTATTGCAATCTACCCATCTGATAGAAGACTAATATCCAGAATCGAAAAAGAACTTAAACAAATTTACAAGAAAAAAACAAACAACCCCATCAAAAATGGGCAAAGGATATGAATAGACACTTCTCAAAATAAGACATTTATGCAGCCAACAAACATATGAGAAAAAGCTCATCATCACTGGTCATTACAGAAATGCAAATCAAAACCACATTAGGTACCATCACACACCAATTAGAATGGCAATCATTAAAAAAATCAGGAGAAAGATGCTGGAGAGGATGTGGAGAAATAGGAACACATTTACACTGTTGGTGGGAGTGTAAATTAGTGCAACCATTGTGGAAGACAGCGTGGCAATTTCTCAAGGATCTAGAAATAGAAATACCATTTGACCCAGCAATCCCATTACTGGGTATATGCCCCCCAAAATTATAAATCATTCTATCATAAAGACACACACATACACGTTTATTGTGGCACTGTTCACAATAGCATAGACTTGGAACCAACCCAAATGCTCGTCAGTGATAGACTGGATAAAGAAAATATGGCGCATATACACCATGGAATACTATGTAGCAATAACAAAGGATGAGGTCATGTCCTTGCAGGGACATGGATGAAACGGGAAAACTTCATTCTCAGTAAACTGACACAAGAACAGAAAATCAAACACCATATATTCTTGCTCGTAAGTTTGTATTGAATGATGAGAACAAATGGACACAGGGAGGGGAACATCACACATCAAGACCTGTTGGCCATTGGGGAGGGACTACGGGAGGGGTAGCAGGGTGTGGGGGTGTTGGGGAGGGATAGCATTAGGAGAAATACCTAATGTAGATGACAGGGTGAAGGATGCAGCAAACCACTCTGGCATGTGTATACATATGTAATAAACCAGCAGATTCTGCACATGTACCCCAGAACTTAAAGTATAATAATAAATAAATAGAATCTTAGCACAATCTCAGTGGTGAGGTTCTATTAGGTTTTCCTTTAAGATTCTTACAGGATTTTTGTGTGGCTAAAATGGTTTATGAATGGACACTATAGCTTTCTCAGCACTTGCAAAGGATTAGAAAATTTCACCTTTAATCTATTTTAACTCCCATTAAGACAATATTTTATTACCATAGATTTGATTTTTGCCCTGTGATCTTCTTAATTCAAGAACCATTTGGCTCTGAAAAAATTATTAGGCCTTATTTACTTTTTCTAAATTCTACTTAAGAATCAAATAATTTCTTTTAGTGCATTTTCTATTCTCTTTGTTCATATAAGGAAAAGAGTGGCATTTTGTATATTCTGCCTGGAAACTTCCTCAGCCATATCCACAAGTTTATTAGGTATGCTCTCTATTTTCCAGGTTATCACAGAAGACAATATTGCTAATCTGCCACTATATAACAAGTCTCAGCTTTCTTTCCACCTTTTAATATCTTCTTATAAGTAAACTTTATGTTTTAGAATAGTTTCAGACTTACAGAAAAGTTAGAGAGTTGTCTAGATCCCTCACCCAGTTTCCCTTATAATTAATGTCTTACATTACCGTGGTATACTTGTTATTAATAAAGAACCAATATTGGTATATTTCTATTAACCAAACATAACATTTTATATGAATTCTACTAGTGTTCCCTTGGTCTGTTTTTTGTTCCAAGATACTATCCAGGATATCTGATGTACTCTGTGAAGGCAAGTCCTCTAAAGTGCACTTTTTTTTTTTTTGAGTTGGATTTTCGCTCTTGTTGCCCAGGCTAGAGTGCAATGGCACAATTTCCGCTCACTGCAATCACCGTCTCCCCAGTTCAAGCAGTTCTCCTGCCTCAGCCTCTGGAGTAGCTGGGATGACAGGCATGCGCCACCAAGCCCAGCTAAGTTTTATGTTTTTAGTGGAGATGGGATTTCACCATGTTGGTCAGGCTGGTCTCAAACTCCTGACCTCAGGTGATCCACCTGCCTTGGCCTCCCAAAGTGCTGAGATTACCGGTGTGAACCACCAGGCCCAGCCAAAGTGCACAATTTTTTGATTTGGAATCTTTAGCCTCTACGTAGTGTCTGCTATTTTAAAATAATTAAATATTTGTTGAAATAAACTACACAAATAAAACAATTATTTCAGCATATTTTCTGGCCCTGAAATATCAAAATGCATTATGTCTCAAAGCTGAATAGCCAGAGAAATAATAACAAATTTGTGGGTGGCAATATTAAGCATTGAAGTTCATTTGCATATGCTTCTTATAAATACAACTGTGAATCATAGTAAATCAGAAATTAATAAATTTCTGAAATTAATAATTTTCTGAAATTATTAATTGCATGTGCTTGTGCATGTCTCTCTGTCTGTTTCTCTCAAGTTTCTTTATTAGCTTGTCCTTGGTTGGCTGTAATTAAGAAACTAACCCGCTAGAGGCATGCTCAGTTTCTTGTGATTGCTCTAATATATCATTTTCTTTTTTGTTCTTTTAATTATATTTCTTCTGCTAGATTTCTACAACTACAAGCTAGTAAGGTGAAAGTTTAATAAACACTTAAACACCCTGTTTAAGTCTAATATATAATTGAACCTATGTTGGGCTCAGTCCTTGCTAGTTATAAAAAAGAGATGGAAGAAGAGCAAATCAATTTTGCTTTCCAACACTATGAAGATGATTTTTAGTAGTACTTAAGAACTAAAAGAGGAAAAGTGATTGATAAGGTAATTAAATGATAAAAAGTATCAGGCAAGCAAGCAGAAAAAGTACAAATGAGGAAAATGATCAAGTATGATCTAAAAAATTACAGTATCAAGTCATATAAATTATAATTCTTGAAACAGAAAAGAAATCTGTTCTTTGCCTATAATTTTTTAAATGCTCTTTTTAGGAGACAATCACTGTAGTTATGGTTTCTTTTTCCCTAAATTGTTCCTTCCCTTCCATTAGTGTCACGATTTTGAATAAGGTATTTTCTTCATCATCCATGCCATTTTTTTCCAGTTGGTTTTATGACTATTGTTCTGAAAGTTTAAAAATATTAATATTAACAATTTCAATTTCTTTTGTTTTTCATAATTTTCTTTGCAATTATTACAGGTATTATGCAAACGAACCACATTATTATGGAGCAATGTATAGCCTCACATCTACTAGACAAAAAAAATTAATAGTTTTTACAGACTATGGGCATTAGATTAGGATAGTATTTCATATCTAGGTGAATCCAAGACTTTGCAGTTTTAATAGGATAGTCTATGTTGTTGAGCCTTAGTGACTAAATGAGTGATATTAAATTAACTTTGTAGAATGTAAGTCTGACAGGTTACTAGAGCATTATTTAGAAATTTGCTTTTCTAGAAGCAAAAGTTTTGATATTGCCTAACAGTTTATTAATATAATTATTAAATAAGGTACTGGTCTTTAGTAACTCTTTTCATGTTATATGAAGACCTTGAAACCTCCTTGACCTGCTCGCTTCTTTTCTGCTCTTAAACATATTCTGACTCTGTTGTACTTTCAGTTGATTGTCCTCATTCTCTCAATAAATAAACTCTTACTACTTGGACTCTGTCCCACTGCATTGTGACATTCTATGCTTTGCTTAGTAGATTCACTTTAAATATTTGCCTAGAGCGATCCAGCCCCCACATGAATCACCATTAGCACTCTGCATGGGCCATCTTTAGATGATATAGGAAAGATGCATTCAGACAATGATGTTTTAGATACTAAGAAGAGAAAACGATTCAAAAGATATACATTAACAGTCTCTGATTTGAGTTTGGATGTAAAGTGGCAGGTTTTAACATCAACTTTATAAAAGCAACTGAACATATTTTGAGACATTTTATTTATATTTCATATTCATTATATTGGTATTTTGAAAGTATCCTGAAATTAGAAAAGGATCTGAAAGACCCAAAGAAACTGTTTTTATTATTAAGAGATGCCACTAAATACTGAAGAGTGTTTAATATGCAAATGATTATGATATATTATTAACATTCTAGACAAATCTATTTGAGATTTTCCTCAACAAGTAAAGGGATTGCTGATCATAATCAAATAAATAATAATTACTCATTGGACTTGCAGTACTGTACTGGATTCAAACTCATGAATTTAAACTCAGTAATTATTTTTGGAATGAATACTAGGTGAAAGTACCACTTTAGGTAGTCAGAGAAAACAAATTCAATTTAGTTCATCCTTCAGTTAACAATCTAAATCCTCATCATCAACTACCTCCCCTCCCCTGACTTTTCTGTACTCTCCTAAGTTATAATTCAACTCTGTCTACTCTATTTTAGAAAATTTACACAGCCTAACATGACTGATTAAAACCAAGAATATTAATAACTATGTTCACATTAAATTTATGACCAATCTCAAGTGGGCCGTTAACATTGCTTAGGAAACATGCATTATCAGTCGTTTTCTCTCCTCCTTCTTCATATGACTATTTCTGACCTTTTTCTTTTTCCTCATGCCTCAATACCCTCTTTCAATGCTCAGTCATAGCTGTCAACTTGGCATTCTATTCCCCTCAGAGGGAAAAGAAAGTAAAGGAGTCAATTAGAAGACACGGTTAATACGCCGAAGAATCTAACTCTTGTGTAGGCCCCTCCTTTGACTATAGGCAGAGTCTGTGATCTACTTCTAATAAGGAAAATATGGAAAGGGAATGGGACGTCAATTACATTATAAGGAAAAGGTGAAGGGATTTTGCAGATGTCATTAAGATCTCTAATCACTGGATTATCCCCCTAATTTATTTATTTTTCTTAACTGACAAAAATCGGATGTACAGTATTTATCAAGTACAACATGTTTTAAAACATATATATATATGTATATATATATATATAGTGAAATGGCAATATTAAGCTAATTAACATATGCATTAATTCATATATTAGGTTGGTGCATTTAAAAGTAATGGCAGAAACCGCAACTACCTTTGCATCAATCTAGTGCTTATTTTTGTGGAGAGAACACTTGATTTAGTTAATGCGAAAGAGGCTTATTCTGGGTGGGTCTGATTTAATCTGGGGAACGTTTTTAAAAGAGATCTAGGCCTTCTCTGAAGATACACTCAAAGCAGCAGAGAGTCTGTCTCTTCGGTGTAAGCTTTGAAGAAGCAAGCTGTCATAAGGTCCACAAGTATAAGGAAATAAATTCTGTCAACCACCATGTGAGCTGGGAAGCAGACCTCAAGACCTGGAAAAAAACACAGCCATGACTGACACTTTGATTGCAGCCTGGTGAGAGACTCCAAGCACTGGATGCAGCTATGCTTGGACTCTTGACTCGTGGGGAGTATGAGACAATGAACATTTATGAGTCGTTTTAAGCAACTAAGTTTGTGGTAATTTTTTATGCAACAATAGAAAATTAATATAGATAATTACTTCTGCAAGATTAAATCTCATATGACACTTACCTGTTTCTAAACCCATATACGTTGCCTTTTCACTTATTTTATTTTATTATTTTGTTTTATTTTATTTTATTTTTATTTTGAGGCAGAGTCTCTCTGTGTCGCCCAGGCTGAAGTGCAGTGGCACTATCTCAGCTCGCCCTAACCTCTTGCCTCCCAGTTCAAGTGATTCTCCTGCCTGCCGAGTAGCTGGGATTATAGGTACACACCAGCATGCCTAGCTGATTTTTTCAATTTTTAGCAGAGACAGGGTTTCACCATGGTGGCCAGGCTGGTCTCGAACTCCTAGTCTCAAGTGATCCCATCCAACTAGGCCGCCTTAAGAACTGGGATTACAGGCTTGAGCTACCACACCCGGCCTACCTTTTCACTTATAATTATAGACTAATCTTTTCCTGACTATATTTGAGGGTAGTATGTTACATACCACCAATGTCTTTTAGCTATTCAAGGACATTGCACTGTGTGTGTATGTGTGTGTGTGTGTGTGTATCTGAAATTTCATATTCCCTTTCTACCACAAACCCATTTCTTTGTTCCCCTTTTTAACAGTGAACACATTTTTAAAAGATAATACTTATAAATTAATGTATACTCACTGCATATGAATTTATATGTATGTAAACTTTTAGCATATATATGTGTGTGTCTGTATGTACTTATATATGTGTGTACATACAGGCTAATTTTATCTTTTGAACCATATGCAATTAACACTTTATTCTCACAATCACTGCATCTGTCTTTCATCATTTCACCAAATTCGCTCTTATCAAGGTCAACAATAACTTTCACATTTCCATGTCTGGTGGTCAATTATGTGTCTTCATCTTTTGTGATTTACCAATAGCACGGAGTATTGTTGACTACCTGCTCCTTGAAATGCTTTATTCATCTTCTAATACACCACATCAGTTATTCTATCACCTTGTCTCTTTTTCTCATTATTTACTCTTTCTTCCTCATCCCCATGGGTGTGAATATCTACATATCCCCCTAATTATCCCATAAGCTTTTTCTTATCTATTGACATTCACTTTTTCAGTAATCTCATTAAGGATCGTGGCTTTACTTACCACTCACTTTCTAACAACTTCTTAATAAACTTTAGCCTTAGTCTATTTACTGAACTTAAGACTCGTAAATCTGATACTTTCTCAGTATCTCCAGTCATATGTCTAGTAAATATCTTATGTTTAATATTCACAGATCTCCTAAGACCTACCTTCATAAAGTCTTTAGAATATAACCAATTTTCACCACCTCTATAACATGACCCAATCCAATTTATAGCATCTATTTGAAACACTGCAATCATATCCTCTCATGTCTCTCTCCTTCTGCACAAAAACTGGAAGATTATATAGAAATGTAAAATTATCTCTCTCTTCTGTTTTAGCCCTTCCATTGACCTCTCATCATGACTAGAGTGAAAGACCAGACTTTTCCAATGGCCTTCAAGGCCCTTCACAATGAAGCTTCCCTTGCTGTAGCTACACTGGCGTCCTTGGATTACCACCCATGTGCTGGACAAAATCCTGCCTTTGGAACTTTTCGCTGGTTATTCTCTCTTCCTGGGATACTCTTCTCCAGATATCTTTACCTTTTAAAAATCATTGCTTACCTTGTAAATGAGATTTACCTGACCACTTTATTTAAAATTGCCATCTGCTCCCTATCAAGACTTCTATTGCCTTTTCTTGATCTTCATGTTTCTAATTAATTTACCACCTTACAATATGCTACATAATTTCATCTTGTTTAGATATATATATATATGTGTGTGTGTGTGTGTGTGTGTGTGTGTGTGTGTGTATCTAATTAGAATTAATTCTAGTAGGTTTTCAATATATTTATTGGGTAAAGACTAAAGAATAGATGCATTAATGAACAAAAAAGATAGAATAATATTCAGTTTAGAAAATTTCTCTATTTTCAAAGATAAAAGTAGTAGAACTAATTATTCTAATCTCATCTTTTTGGTTCCAAAGCCTGTGTTTTTAAATACAGTAAGTGCATTAAGTTTAAAGGCCTGTCCTAGGTTTTGGAAGTACAAAGACAGAACATAGTAATTACACACGGGAGTTTGCATCATACTGAAGAATTAAACAACAGCGATAATTGCATATTAAATGTTTTATAATAAAGTCTTCCCAGGATTACAGGGAAAAACAATATTTATATTGAGTCTTTAAAGATTAGGAGTTTTCTGGCTGTTTGCAGTATATATGAAAAGGGGAATGGTATTTTCAAAAATATTACTGAAAGAGTGAGATCTATTTAGCTGTCACCAAAGACCAGGGTAAGTGGAGAGAATGGGGAGATGACTTTAAGAAAGATAAAGCATGGTCAGATACCAAGACCCCCTCCTTCTATTTCAAATGTTAATCCAATAAGTATAACAAATAAGACAAACTGAAAAATTTCTCAACCCTAGAATCCTATGTTGCCTCTGTCAACTCACTCTAGGTTTCTGAAGAAAATGACCACATAGAAGACACACTAAGCAAATTTGCACCTTAATTACCATAAGATCTTTACCTCAGCCACCAACTTAACCCTCTTTGACTAGTTTAGACTTTTGGGAGACCTTTTTTTGCTCTGTGTTAGATGTCAGTCCAAGAAACCCATTTAAGCATTGATGTGATGGCCTCCTTGGCAGATCTCAATGTAAATCTTAACTGGAAATTCCACAATTAGTATCTTTCCACCTAGTGATAAAGATGCCAAGTTTACAAAAAAAGAGAGAGGGAGAGAACACCACCAAGAAATATGAAGAGAATAAGAATTAAGAATTTCTTAAGACTAAGTCCCAAGGTGAATGTGATCTTACTTATCTCCTCAGGACTCTGTCATTCGTGAACCACCTGAGAGTCTTCTCCTTGCACTAGTGGACAGAATGGGGAGTCTTCAAGAGATCAGATTTCCAGGAACAATAGCACCAGCAACAGGTAGTGAAAGAATCTGTCTTCAACTCATTTAATGAGGAATGCAACAAAGAGAATCCTCAATTTATTTTTACCAAGAAATTAAATAATATAAAGCTATTAAAGCATTTTGAACAGAAGGATGACATCTGATATTCATTTTATGAATATAGAAGGAAGAGGAAGGGGAAGATTCATGTTAATCTGGACATTTTGAGACTAGTTTGATGTGATTTAATTTGATAAAAATCTAAATATAGTCAAACAATGAGGAAGAGAAGGAGACAAATGTGAGAAAGAAGGTCAGAACTCCACCCCCAGCCCCCACTGCCCACCCCCACCCACACAAAAATACAAGCACAAGGACAATTTGGATTATGCAGGCTCTGTGAGAGTAGGATTATCAAATAATTCTCAAATTTCTCGCTTGACAACCAGAATTACTGGAAAAACAAATTAAGTTACATATCTTTAGGGGAAAGAAAAATTCTCTATACCGGCAACAGTTAATGTCTTATAGTGACTAGTACTTTGTCAGGTCTCTCCAAAAAAAACCAAAAAAACTCCAAAACCTTTTTGATGAACTAATTTCTTTGAATGAGGAAATCAGCTCCCAGTTAAATGATAAAAGAATTATGTTGTGAAACATATTGGCCAATCTACTAATTTCCTGAGCATCATTAGGCATTAGTTGGTTGCCACACAACTACATGTTCCACTTGAGAAGATTCTCTCATGCTGAGCAAGAATTAGCTTTTTGACATCTTTGGGGAGCTTCTTTTATTATTTAAGCTTCTATTTAACAGACCGTGATAATTTTACCTGAAGAGAAGTAAAAAAGTAAATTAGATTAAATGATTAAATTATGTTCAAAAATTGACATGATTCATTTCGATTTAAATGACAGCACACTCCAATTATTTCATGGTTGGATATAAATATTTGCTAATTTTCTTATGTGGATAATTGTAATATTTTAACAGTTATTCTTATAGTTTGAAGGGAAATTACCAATTCATGTGCTTGCTTTAATTTTTAAATTAATTTTGATTATAATTTGGCGTACCCTTTTGAATTTCGGGTTTTCTGAAGCTAAGGAAAATGCTATTTAAACATTAATGCTGCATCCATTCTGACAGTTTTGGATAATTTGGGGGAAGGGTATCTTAAATGTATTGGTTGAATTTAAGAAGAAAGATGACAGTTTTCTTCTCTGTATTCTTAATCATTTTTCAAGACAGCAAAGTGATTAAAAGTGAGCCACAATAGTCAAATAGTCTTGGACTTAGATCCCTGAGTTTGCACTTACAAGTTGTGTGTAGCAAACAAATTGTTCTTGTAGCATGCTTTTAGCTGCAAGTAACAAAATACAGATTCAAAAAGTGTTATTTATTTAAAAAATGTATTATCTTACATAACTAGGATTCCACTGCTAGGTTGATCTCCAGACACAGAGGTGTCCCTATTCCCTGCTTCTTATGTCTCTTCAACTATACCCTTAAATTTTCCTAACAAATCCCTGCAGTCTGTTGAGTACTTCAGTGATTTCCCTAAGATCCAATAGTCTGCCTGTCCCTTAGGATAAGAAAACATAAAGCTCCACTTACTGCTGGCAGCTCCCTTATAACCACAAAGGAACCAGGCTCAGCATGAGGCCGACACTGAAGTCTGTGTAGACAAGTGACAGGAAGACCTTGGCTTCTCGAGGACACCATTGAGCTGTTCATTAAGTACACCTATAGAATTTTGTGTCTCCATACTTCTGGTTACATGAGATTATTTCTTTATGATCAAGTCAATGTGAAGTCTGGAGTGCTTATGTCTTGCAGCTGAATACTGCTACCAACAAATTTTAAGTGGCAGATCCAGAAATCAAAACCCAAGTCTAACACTTGTTTTACTTTAACTATATGACACAATGTTCTATAAACTATGATTAGAAAAACAGAGAACCAAATAAAAGCTTAGCCCCAGATATTTATTTCTGCAGGTTGATTAGCCATCTTTGGGCACACACTCATACTTAAGCCAGAATGAGTCAGCAAAGGAATTCCATTAAGCACTTGTTTTAGACTAAATATCATCCAGCTCCTGGAACTTTGGGATATGGTGACCATTTTTTTTGAAACATCTGGTGGCATGGAAGAGAAATGGATTGTTTTTCCAAGTAATGGAGTTCTGTTGGAAAGATAAAAAAGGAGTGGAGATGGTATATTGAGGAGGTAACCAATATTATCCACTATGATGTGTAAACCTGGACTAATTATTAAAATTATCTCAGTATTATTGTTAATATTAGCATTAGCATTACAAAATGGAGGCAATAACTACCTATTTCTTATGTTTCCTGGGCTGATAAAAAGAAATTATGCATATAAAGTACTCAATTCAAGTACATTCTGAAACTTCAATCACTGTTAGCAATTATTACATTTTTTGTTCATTGCCCTCAACATTCTGAAGGAAATCTCATTTTGTGTAGCTGTGTTAAATTTCTCCAGATTCACTTTCCATCCTTCACCTTCCTTCTCACATACATTTTGACAGACCTAATGGTTGTACATGTGCCATGATTTTGGTCACCTATATATGGTTTAAGAAACCACTTCCATGGTTTAAGGAATTTCCCACAGTGAGCTTTTTCTTTCAAAAAATTGACCAAAAGCTCATGTCTCCAACCTGCCAAGTGCAGAGGTGTATAATACAATCTCTAACAGCTAAATGAGGCCATAGGGCTTACTCAAAATCTATTTCTGGTAAGAGTGTCAGTAGCAGCCTCTGGCTTCTAGGTAGTAGCCATAAATATTGGAGGCCGGCACCAGCCACTCAAAATACAATCTTTATGGCCAGCTACAGTTCAGTGGGGTCTTCACTGGAGTAGTCCAAGGATCTATCAGGAATTGGCTCTTGGCTGAAAATCCACCAACCTGACTCTGGATCTTTTGGAGATTCTAAGAACTACCTATTTTTTTAATTGCATGTTAGGTTTTGGGGTACATGTGAAGAACATGCAAGATTGTTGCATAGGTACATACATGGCAGTGTGATTTGCTGCTTTCCGCCCCATCACCTATATCTGGCATTTCTCCCTATGGTATCTCTCCGCAACTCCCAAACCCCTGCTGTCCCTCCCCTATTTCCCCCTAGAACTACCTGTTTTTTAAAAATATTTATCTTTTTGTTAAATTGTTTCTGTTGTTATAAACACTAATAATTACCCCCAGATCTAAGGTTAATCTGTCCCAATACTATTTTTGTCAAGAAACAAATTGTGTGGATTTTCTTTGGCTTTACTCAATACAAGCTTGAGTATTAGTAGAATTTCTTTTTTGATATTTTTTAATCTGATGTCAGATTGGCATGCTTAGCTGTTAGCCCAGTTTCTTCATTATTCCTCTCTGTTGATGAGAGTTGAAATATTATCATACCCATCTTCCTGGTCCTCTAGCAAACCAAATTAATGGAGTACATTAAAAAGAAAAATTCCTAGGATACACTGAAGAACTCTTCCTTTCTCTTTCCTACCCTTGAGCATTTTTCTTGGAACTGTATTACCAACATGTGCAACTTCTCACATGGCAAACTCTTTGCCTCTCAACCTCTCCACACCACACTACCCCTGCAAGTCCTCCCTCTCATCCTTCCAATCTCTGAACATTTGTTTTTAAATTCTCCTTGTAGTTAAAATGTTGAATAAATAGAAAAAGAATAACACTGATGACAGGCAGAAAAAAAAAGCAAATAGCCTACCTCCTTAAAAAAACTAAACAGGAGTGTACTATAAACTTTGAGTTCGGCAAGAAGTTGTGTTCCTTTAAAAAAAGGTGAAAAAATGGAGGACTTGCTAGAGAGCAAAGATGAGGTTGTATTTTTTTTTTTTTTCAGACTGAGTTTGGCTATGTTACCTAGGCTAGAGTGCAGTGGTGCAATCTGAGCTCACTACAACTTCCGCCTCCCTGGTTTGAACGATTCTCCTGCCTCAGCCTCCCAAGTAGCTGGGGTTACAGGCAAGTGCCAAGACACCCAGATTTTTATTTATTTATTTATTTATTTGTATTTAGTAGAGACAAAGTTTTGCCATGTTGGTCAGGGTGGTCTTGAACTCCTGACCTTAAATGACCCACCCGTCTCTGCCTCCCAAAGTGCTGGGATTACAGGTGTGAGCCACTGTGTCTGGCCGAGATTGCACTTCTAAATAAATTTCTCCATTCAGTTTAATCTGCCTTGAATTTGTTGAAAATCTCTTATATATTTTAAAGATATATACAAAATATAAGACTATATTATGTAATACACATTACATATGGTATGATATATAAATATATATTGCTTGATGATGGGGATATGTTCTGAGAAAGGCATCATTAGGCAATTTGGTTGTTATATTAGTTATATAAATTGTGTAACTATAACTATACATTTCAAACCAAAAGGTAAAAATAGCCTGCTACACATGTTGGCCACTTGATATGACAAGCTACTCCTAGGCTACACACCTGTACAACATGTGGCTGTACTGAATACCATAGGCAATTGTAACATAATGGTATTTGCTTATCTAAACATGGAAAAGGTAGTGTAAAAATGTGTTAGGGCTGGGCAAGGTGGCTCACACCTGTAATCCCAGCACTTTGGGAGGCCGAGGTGGGCGGATCACAAGGTCAGGAGATCGAGACCGTCTTGACCAACATGGTGAAATCCCATCTCTACTGAAAATACAAAAATTATCTAGGCATGGTGGTGCGTGCTTGTAATCCCAGCTACTGTGGAGGCTGAGGCAGGAGAATCACTTAAACCAGGGAATCAAAGATAGTGCTACTGCACTCCACCCTGGTGACAGAGTGAGACTCCCTCTCAAAAAACAATGTAGTATTATAATCTTGTATGATCACCATAATCTATATGGTCTATTACTGACCAAAAATGTCATTCAGCATATGACTGTACATGCCATATGTTAGTTTTCTAGGATGTCTGGATGAATTATCATAATCTGGGGGACTTAATACAGAAATTTATTCTCGCACAGTTTAGAAGGCTAGAAGTTTGAAATCAAGGTATCAGCAGGATGGTCTTCCTGTGGGAGGATCCAGGGAATAATTCTTTTTTGCCTATTATAGCTTAGATGCTTATAATTTTTGGTTTTCTTTGACTGATAGCTGTAGGACTTCAATCTCTGCTTCTGTCTTCACAGTTTTCTCCTGGGTTTGTGTCTCTGTGTCAAAATTTTCTTCACCTTGTGAGTACTAGTCATATTGGAATTACCCACATTCCCACTTCCAGTCAGTATGGTTTTACTTACTTTAACTTAATTCTATCTGCACAGACCCTATTTCCAAATAAGAGTCACATTTGTAGGTTCTAGGTGGACATGAATTTTGGAGAAACATTGTTGGACTCAGTAAAGTGCATAAATAGTGATTTCTACCCTCACTCTTGGTTTCATCTTATTTTCCTACCCTTATTTTTTTTTGCCACAATTCATTCTCAAGTTTTTAATCTTATATAACTGTGAAACATGTATCCTTGTAAGATTCATTACATCCATTTGGCTTTAAAATTTTGAAGATATTAAGATGTGGATAAAAAGTTTTTAAAGTTAATCTTTTCATCTTCTCTCATATTCTTCCAAATATTAATAGTGAGTCTTACTTTTGGTGATAAGACAAAAAGTGATTTCTTTTTTTTTTTTTTCATTTTGGAAGCCATTTGCCAAGTGAATGGCTGCATACTAGGTACCAGGAGATCTTCTAAATATACAATCATTTCATCTGCAAATAGAGACAATAAGACTTCTTCTTTTCCTAACTGAATATCATTTATTTCTTTTTCTCCATCCCTTTCTATAAGACCCACTAGAAGCAATTTGCCTTCAACTGGCAAACCCAGCAATATACCTTTACTGTCCTACCTCAAGGGTATATCAATTCTCTCTCTGAATAAGATTGTGACACAAATCGTGAAGATGGCAGCAAGGCCCTGCCATCTTCTACAGATAACTACTCTTCTTTTGAGAGACAGCTATTTGCCTGTTACTGGACTTTGGTGGAAACAGAAAGTTTGACTATGGGTCATCAAGTCACCATGTGACCTGAACTGTCTATCATCAACTGAGTGCTTTCTCACCCATCTAGCCATAAAGTGGACCATGTGCAGCAGTATTCCATCATCAAATGCAAGTGGTATATATGTGATCAGGCTCAAGCAGGTCCTAGACACAAGGAAGTTACATGAGGAAATGGCCCAAATGCCATGGTGTCTACTCCTCCCACTTTGCCTTCTGTCCCCCAACATGCACTGATGCTCTCATGGGGAGTTCCCTATGATCAGTGGACAGAGGAAGATAAGACTAGGACCTGATTTATGGATGGTTCTGCACCATATGCAGGCACCACCTGAAAATGGACAGTTGCAGCATTACGGTCCCTTTCTAGGAGATCCCTCAAGGACAGCAGTGAAGAAAAATCTTCTCAGTGGACAGCACTTCAAGCAGTGAACCTGGATGTGCACTTTGTATGGAAGGAGAGATGGCCAGATGTGCAATTATATACTGATTCATGGGCTGTAAACAATGGTTTGGCTGGATGGTCAGGAACTTGAAAGAAGCGATTGAAAAGCTGATGACAAACTTGTGGGAGAGGTATGGAACTCACAGAGTAGTCAAAAACTGTGAAGATATTTGCATCTTTTGTGAATGCTCACCAATGAATGACCTCAGCTGAGAAGGATTTTAATAGTCAAGTGAATAGAATGACCCATTCTGTGGACACCACTGTCTCTTTCCCCAGCCACCCTTATCATTGCCCAATGAGCCCATGAAAAAAGAGACCATGGTGAAAGGGATGGAGGCTATGCATGGGCTCAGCAACTGACCTGGCTATGGCCATAGCTGAGTGCCCAATTTATCAGCAGCAGAGACCAACACTGAGCCCTCGATGTGGCACCATTCCTTGGGGGTGATCAGGCAGCTACCTGGTGGCAGGTTGTTTATATTGGACCTTTTCCATCATGGAAAGGGCAGAGGTTTGTCTTCACTAGAAGAGACACTTACTCTGGATATAAGTTTCCCTAGCCTACATGCAATGCTTCTGCCAAGACTGCCTTTCATGGACTCACAGAATGTCTTATCTATGTCATGGCATTCCACAGAGCATTGCCTCTGACCAAGGCACTCACTTTATGGCTAAAGAAGTGTGGCAGTGGTCTCATGCTTATGAAGTTTATCATGTTCTCCATCATCCTGAAGCAGCTGGATTGATAGAATGGTGGAATGGTCTTTTGAAGTCACAATTACAATGCCAACTAGGTGATAATACTTGGAAGGGTTGGGGAAAAGTTCTCCAGAAGGCCGTGTATGCTCTGAATCAGCATCCAGTATATGGTACTGTTTCTCTCATAGCCAGAATTCAGGGGTCCAGGAAGTGGAAGTGGTACTACTCACCATCACCCCTAGTGATCCACTCAATAAATTTTTGCTTCCTGTTCCCACAACATTACATTTTGCTGGCTGGGAAATTTTAGTTCCAGAGAGAGGAACGCTACCACCAGGAGACACAACAGCTATTCCATTAAACTGAAACTTAAGATTGCCACCTAGAAACTTTGGGCGCCTCTTACCTTTAAGTCCATAGGCTAAGAAGGAAGTTACAGTGTTGGCTGTGGTGACTGACCCAGACTATCAAGATGAAATCAGTCTACTACTCTACAATGGAGGTAAGGAAGAGTATGAACAAAATATAGGAGACACGTTAGGGCATCTGTTAGTATCACCATCCTGTGTGATTAAGGTCAATGGGAAACTACAGCAGCCCATTCCAGGAGGATTACAAATCCCCCAGACCCATCAGGAATGAAAGATTGAGTCACTCCACCAAGAAAAAAAAATGACCTGCTGAGGTGATTGCTGAAGGTAAAGGGAATACAGAATGGGTAGTAGAAGAAGGCACTCATCAATACCAGCTATGACCCCTTGATGAGTTGCAGAAATAAAGACTGTAATTATCGTTAGTATTTCCTCCTTCTCTTGATAAAAGCATGTTTGTGTATGTATACACTTGTACTAAGAAAATTAATTCATTGTTTTTTTCCTTTATCATGTGACATAAGATTTACTGACTTCATATCAGCATTTGAGTATTTTTAACTTTATGTAAAACTTTAAAAAGTATTTTGTTTGGGGATTGTTGCATTTTTGGTTGTATGAAGGATAGTTCTATTATGTTAGGTGTAATTAGGACCTTATTTTTGTCTTTATTTGAAGATTATGTATGATCTCAGGAGATGTTTATGGGTTTAGGTTGACAAGGGGTGGATCTGTGATAATTAGTACTGAGTGCCAACTTGATTGGATTGAAGGATACAAAGTATTGATCCTGGGTGGGTCTGTGAGGGTGTTCCCAAAGGAGATGAACATTTGAGTCAGTGGGCTGTGAGAGGCAGACCCATCCTCAATCCAGGTGGGCAACATCTAATCAGCTGCCAGTGAGGTCCGAATAAAAACCAGGCAGAAGAACGTGGAAAGACTACACTGGCTTAGCTTCCCAGCTACATCTTTCTCTGGTGCTGGGTGCCTTCTTCTCTCAAACATCAGACTCCAGGTTCTTCAGTTCTGAAATTTGGACTGGCTTCCTTGCTCTATAGCTTGCAGAAGGCCTATTGTGGGACCTTGTGATCATGTAAGTTAATATTCCTCAATAAACTCCTATATATATGTGTGTATATATATCCCCATATATATATATATATATATTATATATATATATATTTGTATATCTCATATATATACCCCCATGTATATATCCATATATATACTCATATATATTCATATATATCCATACCCATGTATATCCATATATACATATCCCTCTCTCTCTCTCTCTCTCTCTATATATATATATATATATATATCCCCCTATATATCCATATATATATCCCTATATATTGTAATATTGGGGTCCAGGATGCCCTCAGCTCCCCTGAGAGAGCGTTTCTCCAGGTTCTTGGTCTCTTGCCCTCTCAAGAATGAGAGAGGGGACCTCAGCACAGTGTGCACTCAAAAGTGTTTGTAGAAAGTGATTTATTTAGAGAGAGAAAAAGGAGAAGGAGAAACAGCTAACTCTCACACTGAGTGAGAAAAAGAAAAGCCGCTCTCACACAGAGTGAGAAGGGTTCCCAGAGGGGGAAAACCAGAGAAGGAAAGCTCCTCTCACACTGAGTGAGAGAATCCAGAGAGATGGAATCCAGGAGAGGAAAGCAGCTTCCACACTGAGTGGAAGGGAACAGAGAGAGATGAAGTTTAGGAAGGGAAGAGAGGCTTCCACGAGAGAGTGTGGAAAGGGACTCTAGAGGGAAAATCCAGGAGAGAGAAAAATGGCTTCCATGAGGGTGTTCATGGAAGTGGATCCAAACACGGAGTCTAAAGGGGTGTGGAAGAAGGGGATTTTTAACATGGGAGGAACCCCCACCTTCTCTAAAATCCCCGGGCCAATGGAAGGCATTCCTTAGAACTTCCGCTGGAGTGATTGAGTCTTAGTTTCTTTCCATACCCTTGAAATTTAAACATAAACCGTTAAATCTCCCAGATGAAGAGAGATGGGAAGGGGGGCATGGCACTGGGAAATTCTTGCCATTAACACTCTGCCCCCTCATGGACCCAGAAAGAGAACATTTTCTCTCAATATATATATCCATATATATATCACCATATATATAGGAAAATATTTGTTTGTTGACCATATGTGAAAAATACATGGGTATATTGCTATACTTTGTACTATTTCTTCAGCTTCTGTGTAAATTTGATTTTTTTCTAAATAAAAAATTGGTTGAGGAGAATAAAAGAAGTAAAGTGAATGAGAAATAACTTGCGTGATCTGAGATGTGTTAAACATGCCACATTTTCACTGAATAGTTCTTTGAGAGATTAAAACATATATCTTATTTAAACCAGTACATTTTAGCTTATCATTGAAAAGAATGTTAGCATTTACTTAACTATTATAGATGAAAATTATATTAGTTTGATATACAGTATCTGGAAAATCATAAAGCAAATATCTGTACTATTAAAAACATAGAAGAAATATTTCCTTTAAAACTAGAACCAGTTATCACTATCACTTTTTCTGCTAAATATTTTAGAGGGATTCTACTATAGTGAGCAAGAAAAGTAAATAATTAAATGTATAAATACTGGAAAAAATAAACAATACTGTCATTTGTCTACATAAATAGAGTTGGAGACTTAAGCAAGGCAGCTTTATATAATATCATTACACACAAAAAAAACCTTGAATGACATTCAAAAGAACAAACTGCTGGTAAATATTTCAGGTCAAAATGACTAGATTTCACCTCCAAGGGGATGAAAATTGGCTCAAGGAGCTGAAGAAATTCTTAGGTATTAAAATTGTTCCAGGGCCTTCGACTCAACTCAATTCTACTTGGGAAAAAAATGTCTAAAAAGCTCCTTGGAGTGAATCACTTATAATGAAAAAACAAGGTTGAAAAACACAAGCTTAACATATGGAGTAACAAATGAGTTCTCAGTAGCTTACAACTAAGCGCATGACTGTTTTGCTCAAGCTTCATGTTCTTGCAGGTCAGCTGTGGCACTGTTCCTCATTGTGTTTGTGCTGGAGCTCAGAATGTTAGAGTAGCATCTATTTTAAAGATTACCACTGGAGAGGAAATAGAACACATCATGCACGGGCTCTCAAAAAATTTCTGCTCAGAAGTAACATACGCATATATATATATATATATACCAAATGACCAAGCCTAATCTCAAAGATGTAGGTAAATATAACCCTTTCTCAAGGAGAGTAACAAACATTTTCAAACAATAATGCTATCTATCAAATTAAAAATGATAGCAAAATATATCATTTAAAATATCAACTAGAAAATAAAAGACCTAGTAGTAAATATTACAGACTTTGACAGATAAAAATTTAAAATCTCATCAAAAGATATTAAACACAAAATGAATTGCTCTTACAAATGCAATTATCCACAAATTGACACAGAGATTTAATTTACCCTCAACTAAAAGGCATACATACATGTCTCTAATAATTTGACAATCTGACTCTAAAAATGGCTACTTTAGAGCAAAATATCAAAAATATCCAAGTAACTCTTGATGAATAATGAGGTGAAAATACTTGCTATATAAGATATCAAAACTACTTTTAATTAAACCCTATTAAATCAGTAATATGATGTGATCAAAACCTCATCAGCCTATATACAAACTCTCCTGGTAAAGCAGAAGTGATATTTCAGTTTAGTCAGAAAGAGAGCAACTACTCAATAAATAGTGTTGGGAAAATGATCCATTAGAGGGAAAAAAAAATCAGATTGGTTCACTGCCTCACACCAAACAATTAAATTAATTGTACATATATGAAGAAGTGAAAGATGAGAAGAAACATTTTTGTAACTATTGAAAGGATATAAAATAATAACTTTAGAACTTTAGGTTAGAAAATATTTTGTATTACAAATAAAAAAATCATAAAGGAAAATATTCATAAATTTACTACATTACAGTTAAGCTTTGTTATTCAGAAAAAGATTCCACGGAGATGATTAAATGACTAGGTACAACCTGGAAGAAGCAACCTGCAAATAATATAATCAGGAAATTATTAATATGCAGAGCATAAACTATTCTTGCAAATCCGTAAGATGAACAACCCCATTTAAGATTGTGAAAAGACATTTGTGCAAATTGCAGCAGGCATTTCATGAAGGTAGAAATAAGAGTGGCCAAACATCATAAAAAAGCCATATAAGTATTAAAGAAATGTCTATTAAGGCCACAATTATATCTATGAGACTGAGAAAAATTAAGTCTGTTGACTTAATACTGGAAAGGATATGGAGCAATAATAGCTTTTACATGCTGCTGATGGATATGAATGAGAGATTTGAAAAAGCCAGATACAAGATTACTTATACAATCCTGATGAGCCAGACATCTAGTTATTTAATTCTATCATATTACTAACTATCC
This sequence comes from Cheracebus regulus, assembly GCA_963574635.1. NCBI lineage: Eukaryota > Metazoa > Chordata > Mammalia > Primates > Pitheciidae > Cheracebus > Cheracebus regulus. The sequence goes on from CAUYQU010011819.1 coordinate 61,833, forward strand.
AATATTCAATTATTCAATTAGTTTTTATTTCTCTCTAGTTTTCTTTGAAATACATGCCATTTCATTTTTAATTCTTAGGTTGTTGAATTGTATATTAGAAGAATGCTTGCTTTTTAAAATGTAAAATGTATGGGCCTTGGAAACAAAGCTCAAAACTCAGAATTGGATTCTGCCCCAGTTCTTTAGACTACATATGGAATAGAGGCTTTAGGTGGTCTCATTGCATACTTTGTAATTAAAATACAAGCCTATCTGGTATTTAAGGCAGGTGTGAGCAAAAACTGTTAATTGCACCATAAATTCATTCTCTTGCACCTGAAGAGGATTCGTTTGTATGCACATTTTCAAACATATTATAAAAGAATTACCAACATATGCTGTATATTCTGTACTATTAAGTCACAGAACAGGCACAAGCAATTCACCAATGTAAGTGTGGTGCAGGTGTTAAGTGGCATCACAGATGTGATATGACTGAGAAAATACTGTAACTCAGTGGAGCAGGTAGAATTATTTCCTGGAAGCTTTTTTTCCAAAGTGTTCTATATATTGCCAGATCATGCAATTCAAGATATTATAAGGATTGCATTAAAGGGAGACAAATTAAAAGATAGTTAAAGAGCAGGAAATTCACCTCCATAAAGTTGGAAGTTACAGTCCTTTTTTGAGGTCTTGAACTTTCTCTTGAACTTTGATAAAAGTTTGATAAACCTGTTTATCACCAGGAAAGCAGTCATTTCTCCGGGAGATCTTGATATTAGATGTTTAGATGTTTACACCTATCTATTACATCAAAGCACTTCTCTAGTAAAAAGTAATGAACCCAGGAAATCTTTTACATGGAAAATGTTAAATTCAGTCATTATTTTTAATATGGTATTTATGGTAGGCTGAAATACAGCTAAGCTAGGCTTATAAAAAAGTTAAAAATTCAAATGATTTTGAATACTTTAAGATTGTAGACTTTAAAAACTAAGATAAGATATTCCTTTGACATAAGATTTTGCCCTTTTTAAATTTCATCAGGTCTTAGCCAATGACCTATTAAGACCATAAACCCTTTGTGGAAATTTTAGGGCAGACTCCTGTGGACTGGTGTCAATCTCTGTGATGTGACTTGAGAAATTGCTTTGAGCCAGAGAAACAAATGTTTACTACTAAACCCAGAATTTATTTGATAAAAGTAATAATATAACATGACCTTTGCAATTTTTTCAGGAAGACAGTTTTCTGTCAAGGGTCAAAAGCAAAGTTAATAATCAAATAATTGAACATGTAAGTAAACATAAACAGTAAAGATACAAAAAAGGAAGGTAAAGTTTATATGAAGCAAGCTATGTCAAAATGAATTTCGTGTTAGGGTTTCATGGTCTTGTTATTTTTATCATGTCTGTGATGGTTAGTTTTATGTGTCAACTTAGCTGGGCCACAGTACCCAGATATTTGGTCAAACAGTATTTTGGTTGTTTCTGTGAGGGTGTATTTTGGATGAGATTGACAGTTCAATCAGTGGACCTTGAGAAGAGCACATTGTCCTTGATAATGTGGGTGGCCCATATCCAATCAATTGAAAGCCTTAATAGAATAAAGAGTGACTTTCCCTGAGCAAGACAGACTTCTGCCAGCAGAGGACCTTCAGAATTGAATGACAACATTTGCTCTTCCCCACCCACACTGCAGGTTTTGTGCTTGTCAGCTTCCATAATTACATAAGCCCAGTCCTTAAAATAAATCTCTCTTCTTTATATACACACAAGCTCCCTATTGTTTCTATTTCTATGGAGAATCCTGACTAATACTTGTCTAGCTGAAGCAACCCAACCAACTTGACTTGGGTGAGATGACTTCATACAAAGTAAATATGACAAAATTATATAAGTATATATAGTATATTTAACTATAGAATGAATTGACATAGGCTAGTATGTGAGTTTAATATAGATTCAAATACACTACAATGATCCAGGTTCATAGTTTTCTTCTCTATCACAAGCCAAGTCACCTTTCTTGATTCTGTATTGAACATGGGCAATCCCTAGCTATGCCCCATATTAAAGTCATCTCTTCATTTGTAGACTTCAGTCAAATTACTTAGAGATGGTTATATAGGAAGAAAATGTTTTTATATGCTTACTAAGCTTTCGAAGCTGTAAACAAACTTGTTTTTAAAAAGTGACGACAGCCAGAGCATGTTTGTAATTAGATACTTTATAAGTCAGATAGAAAAAATTACTAATCATTATGAAATCTGATCTGTTTAGCTACTAGGCTTCATAAAAGATGAGAAAAGCCACTGACAACACTGAGCGAAAATATTTGTCAGATCTACAAACACCAAAAAATAAAAGTAATAAAATTATTTAATCATTAGTTAATATATTGACCAGCTCTAGTGAACAAGCTGCCATCTGGAACAATAGAAAAATTTGGTATTTGATATCTGTATGAGTCATAGAGAGACCAGTAGTTCAAATCATAAATTGTTTTTTTTTTTTCTAACCCTTCATTGATTCTTCTCCACAGTGATGTTTCTAAGACAGTGATTTCTCATCACTGTAGAGATACTGGGATACATTATCTCACATTCTTTCCACTTCCAATATCATAAGGGAAAATAAGGAATATCTTTTCCAGCCACATGTTGATTCTCATTGGTTTTGAAAGAATGATTATGTGGTGACTATCACTTAAGTGATTACTCTAGATCATCTCCTTTGTTTAGGCCTGGGAACCATTCTCTGCCAGCCAGGAGTAAAGCACTTTCTGAAGCACAAGGACTAAGAAATGAAGAGAAATCCTTCCCAAAAGAAAGCTAGGGTAGGGTTTCATGAAGGACAAAGAGATACTGAATTACCATACACAGAATTTCTATTTGAAACATAATAAAATACAGTTACACAATACTACAGTCAAGGTGAACCTAATTTATGTTTTTTTAAAAAATTCAGAAAACACTTCCAACTAGAATATGTATTAATATCATTTCATAAATAACTGCACAGTAGAGGATGGCTGATGGGTGTAGAAATACCCTAATGGTTATTTAAAAGTTTAATCAAGTATTAATTGCATAATAGCAACAAGATAAGTAAACTTACCTTTCTACAAAGAAAATGGGATATACAGGTTTACGAGGACACACATACAGCTCTAAATTTAGGATAAAATCTGGAGTAAGGCAAGGATATTTTATTTCTATAAACATTTGCAGAAACCTAACATGCACTAGGCACAGTGTTAAGTGTCAGGAGTACAATTGTCATCTGCTAGAAATAACATTCTTTCTGGGAAGATGAAATGTAACACACAAAAATGGAAAAGGGGACAATGTCTCGTAAATGAAAAGTATGTAAGTGGTACAGGAAATAAGTGAAGTAGAACTTGGTGTATGAAGTAATCATCTTCAGAGAGAATGCTCAGCTAACAAGAAGAAGGAAGTATTTAGGATTTATAGGAGAAGATTTAAAATAGAAGGAAATTCAGATTCAAGGATATCTAAATTAGACAAAGTCTGCAAATGTCAATAATTGTTAAGACTAAGTCCATTTATTTTTTTTATTTTATGTGAAAAAATGTTTTCAGTTCAGAAAGCATTTGAAACTTGATTATATATTTTAAAACAGCATTAATAGTTATATCAATTATTTTTTCTTTTGTTTAAAATTATGTTTTGAATTATTTTTTCACTGACATAAAAATATGTTTTAAGTTTCTAGAAAACATATTTAACTTTTGCACCTATTATGAGGAAAGTATATTTGGTTCTCTAGTACTGATTAAGATAATTTCTTCTGTCTTAATTAAATCTAAACTCTTAAATTTTCACTTTATTCAATGAGAGTACAATTCACATTGAAAATACAGAATCATTTTTAAAGCTCTAAATTAAGCTCTTGATCTTTTTATTTACTCAATTTCCTTTATTTTTCCAGTCTCTTTCAGTATCCATTAAAAAGTCAAAATATTTTAAAAATTACCTAAGAAAATTGAAAATACATAGAATTGAAAGAAAAAAAAGCAAAAATAATTTGACCTGTTATTATTTTGTAGTTATATGAAGTGTGCATAATAAAATTCGCTTCATAAGTTGATTACATCAAACATTTAGTAGGAGATGTATGCTAGCGAGTATGTGACTTTTGACACTAGGTTACAGGCAAGGTAACTTCCTGTTTGTTTCTCTTAGACAGCTTACTCTGGATTAAATTAACTGCCATGCTGTGAGGACACTCAAGGTGCTCTGTGGAGAGATCCACAGGACAAAATCCTGAGACCTACCAACAGCCAGCAATAAATTCAAGCATGGGATGTATAGCTATGTTTTATGTGAATTTATAAGAATCAACCAAGTGATTGGAAAAGATCAGATTCCAGATTCTTTCCAATGCCAATGTTCTGAGTCCCCGATAATATTCCCTTTAGATAACCCCATTTCTGTAAGCCACTTTGTAAGCAGATCCTTCTGCTCTTGTAAAGCCTTCAGACAACTGCAGCCCTAGTGGAGACCTTGACTACAGCTTCGTGTGAGACCTTGAGCCAGTTTAATCCAGTGAAGCCATTTCCGATTCCCAACTTTCACAAATTGTACAAGATAATAAATATTCATATTTTTAACTGCAAAGTGTTAGGATATTCTGTTACCCAGCAATAGGTAAATAATGTAAGATGACTGTAACATGATTGAAGTAACCATGATATTTATAATATTTTTAGTCAGAAGATGGATATGATTAGATTTCTAGGATTCTGTTAAAAGCAACAGCCAGCATTTACCAAATACCAATTCTGCATCAAACTGTGCAAGAGCAATATGATTTGGTTCCTGACTTTAAATTAATACTAGAGGATATACACTAAGAAAGTACTAGAAAGCAATTGATTTTGTTTTGGAAAAACAGATTTATGAAATAGGCAGCACTCTGCAGAGGAAAAATCAGCATGATGGCACGAGTCAGGGAATGCTTCCAGAAACAGACTGGAGTTGAACTGTTTTTCGCCAAATCTGTAAGAGTTGCACAGAAGAGAAAGAGAGATTCTTCTTCTTTAGGAGTATATCATAATCAGAGATGTAATAATGGAAACAATATGTAAGCAATCATGTAAATATGAATTTATCTGCAGCAGAGACTGACTTGAGAAATAGAAATAAACACAGATTGATAGAGCAGGGTCCTCCAGAAAGGGCCTGAATACCAGGCGGAATATTTTGATTTTAATAGCATTCGGGGGACTTACAAATGACCTTAAACAGTGAATATACCTTGACATTTCTACTAGTAGGGAATTAGGTTTACTACTAGAGAACACATTAGATCATTGCACAGGAATAATTCTTAGCAAGTTCTTACATATCTTGAGCAGAAATTTGTCTTCTCTTAATTTCAGCACTTGCTCTTACTTACATTGCAGAAAAGAATTATCAGGGACTCAGAACATTTACGTTGGAAAGAACTCGGAATCTGATCTTTTCCAACCACCCAGTTGATTCTTATAAATTCACATAAAACATAGCCATACATCCCATGCTTGAATAACTCCTGTGATGTGATTTTCAACCAGTTCTCCAAGCATCTGTATTTACTTTTAGACAGTTTTGACAAATGAAAGTTTGCCTAAAACTGTGTTTGTCTGTAAACATAGGCCCCAGTTTTAGAACTTTGAGTCACACAATTTAAATAAATAAGTCTAATCCTTCTTCCATATGGCAAGCTGTTAACTATTTAAAGATGGCATGCTCCCCTTGGAATTAGGGGATAGAAAGATTCCATTCTTCCAGTTTTCCCTGCATGTCATGGCCAAGAATCTTTTCAATAAATATTGCACCACTTCTTCTCTGAACACCCCATAGTGTGTCTTCAGCATATGAGAGGTGTGATTCTTCAGAGGGTAATGTTCAAGTAGGGTCTCTTTAGTATAATTAAGAATGCTTTTAAAGTATTCTCTTTTCTAATTTGGAATTTATATTTTCTTTTCTTTTCTTTTTTTTTTTTTTGAGACGAAGTCTCACTCTGTTGCCCAGTGCCCAGGCTGGAGTGCAGTGGTGTAGTCTTGGCTCACTGCAGCCTCCGCCTCACAGATTCCTGCAGTTCTTGTGCGTCAGCCTCCCAGGTACCTGAGATTACAGTCATGGAGCACCATGCCTAGCTAATTTTTGTATTTTTAGTAGAGATGTGATTCCACCATGTTGGTCAGGCTGGTCTCGAACTCCTGCCGTCAGGTGATCCACCCGCCTCAGCCTCCCAAATTGCTAGGATTATAGGTGTGAGCCACCACAGCCAACTATTTCTTTTGTTTTATAAGTCGCTTTCACCAATTATTTAAGCTTTTGTTAATTTTTTTTTATTTCATCAATTATTTAAGCTTTTTTATGGCTTAAACTTTATTGTTCTCAAAATTCTCCACATTTATTTTAAGAATACTGTATCCCTACTACCGTAGATAGGTAGGTAGGTAGTTGGTTTATTTGTGTACCGTAAGGCCTAACAGGTCACTCTGTTATAATTGAGGCTGCAGTGATATGTCCTGCCAATCTAAATTTTGAGATCGTATGTCTATCTGCCTTGTAGATCTGGTAAAAAATTTAGACATTTTTACCCCAGCCTCTCATTATTCCAATGAGGAACCTAAACTCTCAGAAAAAGGTTACTTGACTAAGCAAATACAGTTAACTGTTCATAGAACAAGCAAGACAACCAGCCTGATAATATTTTTTCTGTAATTGTTTTTACTTTTTCTGTTTAACGTGCATTATGAGTATGAAGACTGCACTTTTTCCCTTGTCAAAAACATCATCCTTTTGGATAGACTTTTCTCATTCATTTCTGGTTTACTCTATTACTCCTTTGGTTGCACTTGTTAATTAAACAATTAAATCAATTTTATTCACAAGTCTCTGCAGCATGTATGGTGTGGCAGATCCAGTAAGGCTGCATATACTCAGCTTTCAGTAAACATAAACGTGTTTTTTTTTTTTCACACGTAAAGAAAACTGAGATCCAGAAAGAAACTAAGGCACAAAAAATGCAACCTATGTCTTTTTCTTTATGGAGTACTTTTAGAAAAGTTTATGGAGGTTAAAAAGATATGTACACTAAAATTAATCATTTTAAATGTACTATTTAACGTAACTTTAAAATCATATACAGGTATGTAACAATCGTCATGAACAAGATAGAGAATATGTCCATAACCTTGAAAAGCGTATTTGCCTGAGCATAGTAATCCCTTCCTCATTCAGAACCTGCTAAAAATTGGTTTCCTAACTTTCCCCATACATTTGTCTTTCCCAGATTACCATAAAATGACATCACATAATTCTTTCATTCAGCATGTCATCAATATCTCTCTATGCTTTTTTGCATGTATCATAATTCCTTCCATTTTATTGCTGAGTAGTATTCCATTTACAATTAGTTTATATATTGGCCAGCTAAGGCACTGGTTGTTTCTGGTTGCGGGCTAGATGAATAAAGCTGCTATGAACACTCCCTTATGAATCTGTTAGTGAGTGTATATTGTCAGTTATGTTGGGAACTTGTAAGACGGATATTTTTAGTATGGTAAAGATGTGTTTATTACAAAACCCACAAAACTATGTGCCAATTAGCTGCTGTAGTTCTACTGTAACAAAATACCATATATTGCGTGGATTAAAAAACAGAAAATATATTGTCTTAAAGTTCTTGAAGAAGTAAGCTTGAAATCAAGGTCATGGCAGGTTTGGTTATTTCCAAAGCCTCTGAAGGAAGAATTTACAAGGTCTCCCTGCTTGGATCGTAGATGGTCATGTTCTTTCTGTATCTCTTCACATCATCTTTCCTCTATGCCTAACGTATGTACTAATTTCATTTTATAAGGATACCAGTTATGTTGAATTAGGTCCTGACCTTAGGACCTCATCTTAACTTAGCTAATTACATCTGCAGTGATCCCTTTTCCAGTGAGGGCATACAATTCAACTCATAATAGTGGCTGTAGGTTCTTACCACCAGTGTATGAGATTTCCAGGTGTTCTATGCCTCCCCCAGCTTTTGGGTTGTTGTCATTTAAATTGTAACTTTTCTTATAGGTAAGTGTTTAGTAGTATCTCATTTATGGTTTTAAATGCTATTTTCCTAACAGCTAATGATTTTTAGCATATTTTCATATGTATTTTTGTCATTCATATAATTTCTTTGGCTTAAAAGCTATCCACATCATATGTTCAATTTTTCATGGGTGCATTGTCTATTAATATTGATTTATAAGATTTCTTTACATATTATGATATTAAGGGTATGACCTTAATTAAACATGTATTTTGCAAATATTTCTAGTAAGATAAAACTTTGTGTTTTTAATTTTGTTTCAGAGCATCTCTGGAAGAATAGCAGTTTTAATTTTGATAAATTCTAATTTATTAATTGTTTTATTTTATAATTTGTGATTAACTTTGTTTTAAGAATTCTACTGAACCCAAGTTACAAAAATTTTCTTCTATATTTTCTTCTATTGTTTTATAGTTTTAGATATCCTAATTCTATAATTATTTCAATTAATTTTGAAATATGGAGTGAGGTAACATTTTAAATTCATTTTCTACCTTGTGGATGCTCAATTTTTCCAGCATTGTTTGTTGAAATATTTTTTATGTTTATTATATTGCATTTTCTTGGCATCTATGTTAAAAATAAATTGTCCATATCTGCGTGGTTCTATTCCTAGAATCTCTATTCTGTTTCATAGTTCTATATATGAATCTTTACAAGAATACCTCACTAACTTGAATACTACACTTGTAGAATAAATCTTGAAATTAAGTAGCCTTAATCCTCCAACTGTTATTTTCAAAATTATTTTGACTATTCTAGATCCTTTGCATTCCAGATTAAGATATTCCATGATTAGCAGTTTGCCAATTTCTACATAAACTAAGTAGTTTTATTGGGTTCACTTTGCATCTGTAATGAGTTGAAGAGAATTTATCAGTTATTGCTATTTAGTCTTCTGATCCATGAATATGCAATATTTCTCCATATATTAAAGGCTTTGTTAATGCATCTTTGTAATATTTTGTAGTTTTCAGTTTAAAAGTTCTGCAAATATTGTCAAATTCATCTCTAAGTGTTTTATGGTTTGAGATATTTTAATTCTTTCAAAAAACCATAAATACCAAGTGTCCCATTATGTATGTATATATGTGTGTATATCTATATGTGCGTGTGTGTATGTGTGTATTAATACAAGATCCAGATATATACAATTATGTATAGCACATCACTGATGTATCTTTCATAATTGCTAAACTCACCTAGTTCTAGCACTCCTTTATAAATAATTTGGGAATTTCCATCCAATGATATAATGTCCTTTCTAAGTTGTATGGGGTTTCTTTTTTCTTTTTCACTTTCTTACCTTATTGCATGGGCTAGAGCATCCAATACAATATTAGATAAAAGCAGATGCCTTTTCCAATTTCAAAGTTTTCTAATGCTGCTTTATTGTGTTATGTCCAAGGTTTATAGATTTTAAAAGGTAGGAGCTATGAGAAAAAGAGGTACTCCATCATGGCCAGAGCCATAGGTCTGCCTCCAGTTTTGGATATGTTTTCTAGTGTGACAATATAAACAAATTTTTGGTACTTATTTTGGTAACTTTATCAGGTTGAAAAAGTTCCCTTTCACCTCACTCAGAAAAAAAAAAAGCTATCAGCTTTTCACCATTGAGTATAATGTTACCAGTGATTCTTCATATATGACTTTTATTATGTTGAAAGAATTTTCTTTTAAGTTTTTTGAGTGTTTTTATCATCGAAGGATGTTAAATTTTGTGAAGTAATTTTCTTCAACTATTGAGATGGTTATGTGATTTTTATTCTTTTTTTTTCTGTTAATATGATGTAGCACATTAACTGATTTTCACATGTTAAACCATTCTTGAATCCCAAGAATAAATCCTACTTGGTCATGGTGTATATTTTAAGACATTTTTTTTTTCCAGAGAAATTTCAGATTCATAGTAAAATTGATAGGAAGGTCAGGGACTTCCTATGTACTCCCTTCCCCAAAACATGGATAGCCTCCCACCATTAACAGCATTCTGAGTGGTACTTTTGTAACAATTTGTAAAATTACATTGACACATCATAATCACTCAAAGTCCATAGTAACATTGTGGTTCCTTCTTGGATATGTACTGTTTCCAATTGTTGGGACAAGTTTGAGAAAGACGGGCATTAATTCTTTAAATGTTGGTAGAATTCCAGCAGGTCCTGGACTTTTGTTTAAAGTGATAATTATCTCTTCTTGATCATTTGACCCATTTTTCATACGTAATGTTCCTCTTTATCTCTGGAAATATTAGTTATTCTGATGTCTGCTTCAATATTAATGTAGCCTTTTAAACTATTTAAATCTGCATTTATATTATATACCTTCTTTATGCTTTCACTTTTAACCTATCTCCGTCTTACATTTAAATCAAGTGTTTATAGTTAGAATGTAGTTGACTCATAATTGGAAAGTTTATATAACCTATCATTATCAGTAAGATTACTTTGAGTCTACCACCTTGCTGTTTGTTTTCTGTTTGTTCCATCTGTTTTCTTTATTTTCCTGTTACTTTTGCATTAGTATAATTAAATATTATTATCTTTTTCTACCACTGGCTTATTGATATATTATTATTTTTTATTTAGTGGTTGATTTATGGTGTATGATATATATTTGTATTTATTAGTATCAACATTATAATGTATTATACAACAGTATAGTGTATCGTTGGAACCGTACAACTATATGATTTAAATTTTTTTCCAGTCTTTATTTATTACTTTTAGAATTTTTTCTATGTATCTTAAAAACCCTAGAATACATTGGTTTTATTTTTTGTTTTAGTCAACTGTCTTCTAAAGAAATTAGAAATAGCCCAACCTTCTACTATCTGATCCCACCTTGTTGATACCAGGTAAAGTGGAAATTTAGCTCAACATTGTGCCTGCTTACGCAAAAGGGAGGGAAAAAGAATTAGAGCACTGACTAGCCCCAGCTCACACCGCCTTGTTCAGTCTCACTGATGTCAGATGGGGGCACAGGATCAGCATCTCTTTTAGTTCTGTTGACATCAAGGTTGGCAGGGACCAAAATACTGACAAGACCTGTCGTGTGTGGGCTTTGTTAAGTGCTGCCGCTGTCTTGCAGGGGATAGAAGATCAGTTCCTGCCTCCTCCCTCCAACACTGTCCCACTGTTTGAGCACCTCCTGCTTTTAGCAAACAGAATAGCATATCAGTTTCTCTTTTTTTTTTAATTGTACTTTAGGTTCTGGGGTACATGTGCAGATAGATCGTGCAGGATTGTTGCATAGGTACATACACGGCAATGTGGTTTGCTCCCTCTATCCCCCGTCACCTATATCTGGCATTTCTCCCCATGTTATCCCTCCCCAACCTCCCCACCCACCACTATCCCTCCCCTACCCTCTCCCACTGACAGACCCCAGTGTGTGATGCTCCCCTCCCTGTGTCCATGTGTTCTCATTGTTCAACACCCACTTATGGGTGAGAACATGCAGTGTTTGATTTTCTGTTCTTGTGTCAGTTTGCTGAGAATGATGGCTTCCAGATTCTTCTATGTCCCTACAAAGGACACAAACTCATCCTTTTTTATGGCTGCATAGTATTCCATGATGTATATGTGCCACATTTTCCCTGTCCAGTCTATCATTGATGGGCATTTGGGTTGGTTCCAGGTCTTTGCTATTGTAAACAGTGCAGCAATGAACATACGTGTGCATGTGATTCAAGCAGATCAGTTTCTTATCCAGCTCACCAACACAACTTGGAGAGGGTACTGAATCACAGTGGTCTGCTGTTTCAGGGTAAATCAGATAGGATGAAAGATAAGCTATTTACCTCCCTCTGAATCTGGGTGTAGAGATGTGGTTTCCTTTTTGGTGTTTGAGTAGAATTAGTCAGATATTAATTAACAGAGAGGTTTTCTGTTTTATTAGGCTGCCCTTTTCTGGTCATTTGACAAAGCTGAACAGAATTTTTCTGGGGGCTTTTTTTTTTTAAATTTGTATTTGTCTGTGTATATTGGCAGTTCCAGGTTAAAAGTTCCTGCAGTCATCTCTCCAGCTCTCCAAAATATACAGGAAATAATTTTTAAAAAATCCAGAAAGCCAACATGTTGTTCCTTATCCTTCAAGTCCCTAGACACTTCATCTTCTCTTTTCCAACTTTCGAAGTTTTCCTATGTTTCTTTTTGCGTTACATACAGAGTTTAAAGAGGTAGAAATTGGGAGAAATGGAGCTACTCCATCTTGGCCAGAGCTGCAAGTCTGCCTCCATTTTTGGATATGTTTTCACTTGGTATAAAATTTTCTATTAATATTTTTTAGTACTTTAGTGTTCCATCGTCCCATTTTTTTTTGGCTTGGGTGCTTTTTCTCTTCTCTTTTATTTTTTTCTTTCATGAGAAGTCTGCTCTCATTCCTTTCATTGTATATTCTCCCTCACCTCTCTTGGAACCAAGCTCTTTCAAATATTTTTTCTTCTCCATTGTGTTTTCCTTTCCTTCTCCTTTGTGAACATCATGTGCAGGTATATTAGCATGTTTGAGTACAACAGAGGTACTTTTGTCACAAAATTCTTGAACACTTCCTTCCTCTTTTTAAATGCTTTTCTTCTGTGTTTCAGTTTAGTTTACTTCTTTTGTTCTATTTTCAAGTTCAGTAATAATTTCACTGCTGTGATCTGTCTTCTAATAACCCTATCCAAAGTATTATTCATCTCTGATGTGCTTTTATTATACCTTTTCTTTTTTACTCATTTATATTATATATGTCTGATAATGTTTTTCAGTTTTATATGCCATTTCACCCCCATAAAATCCTTTAAAATAGTATTCATAGCTATTTTAGAGACCCTGTCTGATAGTTCTAACATCTTGTTCAACTCTAGGTCTGGTTCTGCTGACTGATATATGTCTTGAAAAGAGGTTTTTTTTGTTGTTGTTCTAAAATGTGTCAGCTAATGCCAGAAATTGTGTCTGAAGAATAGTAAGTAGAAACAGAGGTAGAAATAGGCCTACATCTCTGTCAGAATGTTCATTTGTGAAGATGAATCAACCTAGTCAATAATGGCCCACTTTGATGTTATTTTTGCCCTCAGTGTCCCACAGTGGTGGGATGAAATTTGTCCTGTTACAGACTGCTGAGACTTTATTCTCAGCATTGTCTCTTCAATACCAAAGAGTTTTTCTGATCTACTATACTGTCAAGTTTTTTTGTTGTTGTTGTTGTTTTTGTTTTGGCATGTCTGTATCTCACAGAGTTTCATTCTTCACTCCTAATTTCCCTTATCAGTGAACTATTACCTGTTGTTCGGTAGAAGGCAAGTGATAGGGGCAATGGAGTCTCTGACTCTGCCTGCATCACTCTTTATCTGAAGCAAGACCACTGGACTGCAGACTCATCATTTGATCTTTCTCAGAATTCCTGGCCCTCTTGGCCATGGTCAAACTCAGACTTGCATCAGTGGAAGATGTTGGATGGGAGCAGATTTTCCATGCATCTCCCAATGGTAGCCATCCCTCGTTTTGAATCAAGGAAGGATTCCTGGCATACGGGGATTTTTGCTCTTCTTCCACATTTGCTTCTCCCCCTTCCCAAGGGATTGTACATCTTTTCATTTGGCATTTTTCCCCTATGAAAGGAGTGTTCAATGAGTAGATCGGCTCTTAGGACTCTGTACAATGAGGAGGGCTTTCTCAAGTTTTTTTTTACCCGACCCCAGTGTATGTCATGAGAAACTTAAAAGAGCTGACCAATAGGTGAATTTTGTGTATGTGTTTGGGGCTCTCTAGGCTTCTGAATGGTCAACCTACCTCACATTTACGTTCAATAATTCTTTCTAATTTCAGTTGTGTACTTTTTATCTGCTTTTATGGCTCCCAACACTTCCTCCCATACTTAGCTAATGGTTCACTAGCTTACATTTCCCAAGTAGTTTACGGCCCTTTGAGATCTAGTTTACCTATTTGCCTTGTGGCTACTGCTATTTGATGTCTTCACTCTCCAAAGAAAGAAAGGTAATGATTTCATAGATTACACATATTTTCTCATTGGAAATGACATTCTTATTAGGATTGCTATACTCTGTACAGAAGCAAAACTTACCCTTCTTTTAAAATACATTTTTAGCGTACTGTGGGTGCCAATATCCTACTAGGTGATTTATTTATGAGCTAATGTTTAATAAGTTAGTAAACTTTAGGTAGTAAGTAGTGAAAATAAATTATGCCTATTATTTTGAAAAAAATAATTTTTTAAATTATGTGGAAGAGTTCATCCAACTGAAAGAAACTGTAAAATCACAATAAGAAAAGAAAAAGAACAGCTTCTGGGCTCTTCTTAACCAGAATTAAGGGACATGTTCCTTAGCACATGCACATTCCTTATCAGGTTGAAGATTAAATCCTAAGTGACTATCCCAAACTGTAATTGCTGAAGACAAGGTACTATTGTCAAGAACAAAATAATAAAGGGATAGGCAGGGAAATACAGCCATGGCTTCAATAATTCTTTTATACATTTTCTGATTTGAATATACAGCATGTATTTCATTCATACATTAAAAAGTTTTTATTTTTCCTTTTGACAAATAGATCAATAGACATAAAATTGTAACAGTTATGTATTCCTATATAGTCATAGTCAAGTGTCAACTAACAATGTTTCATTCAACAACAGACCACATATATGACAGTGGTCTCATAAAATTAAAAGGGAGCTGAAAAATTTCTATTGCCTAGTGACATGGAACCTGTCATAACGGACATTGTAGCTGTCGTAAGTCTTGGTGCAATGCATTGCTCAAGTGTCGGGGGCGATGCTGATATAAACAAACTTACAGCATCTCCAGTCATAGAAACTGTAACACATGCAATTATGTATACTACATAGTACTTGATAATTATAACAAATGACTCTATTATTGATTTATGTGATCACTATGCTAAACCTTTTATTGTTATTTTAGAGTGTACTCCTTCTATAATATTAAAAAAGGTAACAGTAAAACAGCCTCTGACAGAACCTTCAGAAAGTGTTCCAGAAAAACACATTGTTATAATAGGAGATGACAGCTTTATGAGTGTTACTGAGGGAATGTGTTCTCTTTCCAGGGCCACAAGGGAGCACAGTTTTAAGGGCAAGAACTTCCCAGCACCATGCCCCTCTCTTATCTCTCTCCGTCAGAGATATTTAATGGTTTATGTTTAAATTTCATGGGCGCAGGAAGAAACTAAGAGTCAATCACTCTGGTGGAAGTTCTAAGGAACCCCTTTCATTGACATGAGGTCTTAGAGAAGGTGGGGATTCCTCCCAGGTTAAAAGTCCCCTCCTTCCACACCCCTTTGAATTCCACGTTTGGGTCCCCTTCCACAAACACTCCCTTCGTGGAAGTCATCTTTCTCTCTCCTGGATTCCCTCTGGAGTCCCCTTCCACACTCTCTCATGGAAGCCTGTCTTCCCCTCCTAAATGCCATCTCTCTCTATTCCCTTCCACTCAGGGTGGAAGCTGCTTTCCTCTCCTGGATTCCATCTTTCTGGATTCTCTCACTCAGTGTGAGAGTTAGCTGTTTCTTTCTCTCTCCTTCTCCTTTTTCTCTTTCTCTCTAAATAAATCACTTTCTACAAACACTTTTGAGTCTGGCATTTACTATGCACTGCACCGTGGTCTCCTCTCTCATTCTTGAGAGGGAAGGAGACCAAGGTCCTGGAGAAACGTCCCCTCAGGGGAGCTGAGGACACCCTGAACCCCTGACCCCAATATAACATTATTGCCCCTTAAGACCTTTCAGTGGGGCAAGATGTGAGGATAAAAGAGCTCCACATGTTATGCTCTTGACCCTAATATGTATGTTTATGTCTTAGTTTTCAGTAAAAAAAAAAGGCATAAATTGTAATAATAAATAAATACATAATAAATATATCAAAAAGCTTATAGAATGAAGATGCAAAGAAAAAATGTGTACAGCTGTACAATGTGTTTGTGTTTTAAGCTAAGTGTTACTGTAGAAGACTCAAAAGTTTAAAAAATTTAAAGTTCATAAAAAAGAGTTATCGTAAAGTTTCTTACTGAAGAAATTTTTTTTGTATAAATTTAGTGAAGTCAAGTGTACAGTGTTTATAAAATCTGCAGTACTAATGCTCTAGGCCTTCACATTCAGTCGCTACTCACTCACTGATGCACACAGAGCAACTTTCTGTTCTGTAAGCTCCATTTAGGGTAAGTGCTCTATACAGACAAACCATTTGTTACAGCACATTTTATATATTTAGATACATCAGTATTTTCCATTTTATTACAATTGCCAGCATCATTCAATACACTAACATGTTGTTCAGGTTTGTAATCTTGGAGCAATAGGCTATACTATGTGTGTAGTAGGCCACATGGCAAAAGTAAATTGGAGTAAGTGCAATCTATGATGTTCACATGATGACTAAATTTCCTAACCATGCATTTCTCAAAACCTATTCCATCATTAAGTGATGCATGACTATACTTCAACAACATTCAACACAAATTAATTGAACATCTGTTTCAGGTACTTTCTAGTTCTGGTGATATCTCAACATACAAAAATCTTTACTCTCAGGAGCTTACAGTCTAGTGAAGGGTGACAAGAACTAGAAAGTAAAAGAATCAATAAATCCAAGAGCTGGTTTTTCGAAAAGATCAACAAAATAAATAGAATGATTTATAATCCTTTAGGTATATACCCAGTCATGGGATTGCTGGGTGAAATGGTATTTCTAGTTCTAGATCCTTGAGGAATTGCCACATTGTCTTCTTCCACAATGGTTGAACTAACTTACACTCCCACCAGACTCTATTCTTAATTCTTGTTCTAAGGTGAAAGCATGCAGTGAATGGTGGCCCCAGAGGGCTTTACCCTTAACCTCAAAACATTTTTTTTGTACTTGTCACTATCTCACTTTCAACCTGTGTCATAATTACATTTGATCTTGATTGTTTAGAGTTCCTGGAACTCTTTAATAATTAGCGTTTAGTTCAGCAGTTACTGTGCATCTTCTGTGCTCCTCATTCTATTTCTTTCCTTTCTTATCCTGTTAAACATCTCAAAAGAAGCGTCCACCTTTAGTTTGCAAATTATGTTGCATCGGCACTGAGTCTGAGACCTCCAGGCTACCCAGGTAAGGAAAGGAGGGATTAAAAATCCCACTGCCTGTCTGTTTCAGGCTTTCACATAATAATACTTCATCTGTGTCTTTAATTAATTTATAGAAGCATAATATAATTATTTTTTTTTCTGGACAAAGATGTATGGTAGAGAGCAAGAGCCAATGAAAGAAGAATCACAGGATATTGGAAACATCTGCCACTTAATTACTTTGATTCATTTTGAAATTTGAATTTTCATAGGAAGGTGAAATTTTGCACATTTTCTCAGCCCTTAGATTCTTCCTGTTGATACTTAAAAAAGACATACATTTTTGAAATATGTATTTCAGTTTAAGAAATTTGTGGAGTTCTAGACCAGCTTGACCAAAATAGTGAAACCTTGTCTCTACTAAAATACAAAATTTAGCCAGATGTGATAGCAGGCACCTGTAATCCCAGCTACTTAGGAGTCTGAGGCAGGGGAAGTGCTTGAACCCGGGAGGCAGAGGTTGCAGTGAGCTGAGGTCACATCATTGTGCTCCAGCCTGGCGACAGAAGGACACTGTCTCAAAACAAAAAGTGCTTCTTTAAAAATATGTATTTTTTCAAGGTTTTACTCATATTAGCAATATGTTTTTTCTTTATATTCCTGAAGTTGGCTATTCTTGTCTGGGATTTAGGTATTTTTGTCCTTGACCAAAGGAATTTCCTTCCCCTAGGTCTCAAGGTTGTGTAAAACAAAAGTCATTAGAATTAAAGCTATTACTTTCTCTTCTGCCCTGCAACAAACTTCCCCTGAAAAATGAATGAGATATATGCTGGGATGAAAGGAGAGAAAAAGAGAAAACATAGAAAGGAAACACATACAGAAAACCTAAAGTAATAATGTCAAATTATGTTCATATTACAAATGTAACTATAAGGCAGTAAGTGGTTAAATCACTTGCTCCCTTTTCTCACCATCTAGGGATAAATACTTCCAACTTCTGTAATATCCATGTTTAATACATGTATGTGTATGTCTTAACTATGGGTGGGGCTACATTTTTTGATTGTCAGATGGAGAATGACAGCTGAGGATTTATTTTAACTATTAAGTCTCTGAGTTAAACATGCTCATATAGATCATTTTCAAGGTAATCATTATGTGTTCCAAGAAGTATAGTATGGTTGCTAAAAGTATGGTTTGTGGGGTCAGAGAAAATACTTTGTTCAATGTCTTGATTTTCTAATTACGACTTTGGTAATGTAGGGTAAAACAGTGTGATGTTTCAAACCGTATTTTCCTTATCTGTACAGTGAAAATAATAAAACCCCACTCATAGGGTTTTTCTGAATTAAGAATTTAATTTAGGAAATGTGCTTGCACTGTGCCTGGCACCCAAAATGTTCCACAAGTATTACTCTTATTATAATCAAGAAAGGAGGTAAGGTCATACTGAGCAGTGACATTTTGTTTTTATATATATGATGGATAGATTTCAAATGCACTCCATCAGTTCTTCACCATCTCTTGGTTTACATTTATTAAACACTTTTCTGCAGACCTTGTTCTTAAGAATGCATTCCAGTTGGAGAAATGAAATATGTACCTATAATAACTAACTAGTAATTCTTGAACAATGTATGCAAATGGTACAGAACATCTTTACAAATGGAGATTGAAGAGCCTTGTTTAAAGCGCTCAATAAGGTTTTCTGACAGGGCATAGCCATTTCATATTTAGTTATCTTTTTCAATTCCCTGTGTAGCTAGTGTATTTAATTCCATAAAGATTTGTGAAGAAAAGAGACTTGATAGGAGCTTCTGATATTGACTTTGGGTAGGGTTCTTAAGTTTCTTTTTAATAATCTTCCCATATCTTTTTCTGGGTTTCTTCTTTCTTAGCACAAAGTAAGTTATGGTTCAATTGACTCTCTGTCTGCTTAATAAATATTGATATATTGGATGCATTCAAGCATGGCCATGTGTGATCCATCTTTAAAGGTAGAGTCATTATGCAGGGAGGTTGCAATTTATTTATTCCTCATTCATTCTCTCATCTTTTGAGAGGAATCATTATGCAAATATTGAGCACATTCATAAAATGAAAAACAAAAACAACACTGGCACTATTTTAAAAAATAAAAGCTGTTGAAAATAAGATAACATCTGCAGCAGAATGAAGTGAATATAGACCCTATTGTGCACACTGTGTTAGTATATTTCCTTTAGATAATAGGAAACGGTAATTGAAGGTAAAATATGCAATTGTCTGATTGTAGGAGCTGCAGTCTACTGCAATGATAGAAGAAGCAAAATACATATAGTTACTTCACTAGGAATCTGGAACAGGATTAATAACTCAGTCCTAAAATATGTGTAATTATATGATTTCTCAAGGCTTATTTCAGATATCTGACTAGAGGTAAACATGACTATGCAGCTGTAATTAAACATATTGATTCTTGTGTTATTATAAGACTAGAGAAATTTGAATATGTTTATTCATGCACCAAATTATTTAACCTGCGTCTATCACTACTATTAATTTAGGCCCTATGTCTGTCACTACTGTTAATTTAGGCCACTGGTTTCATTGGGTTTATTCATTTTGCTTACTGGTTGACTAATAATTAAGAAATATAAACATCATTTTAAATATCTAATGACTTTTATTGATGTATAATTGACAAATTTGTCTATTTTATAAATATAAAACATGTTTTAATACATGCATACATTGTAAAAAGATTACCACAATCAAGCTAATGAATATGTCCAGTATCTCACATATTTATCTTAAAAATTTTTTTGTGGTGAGAGCATTTAAAATTATTATGAGCATTTTGCAAGTGTACAATAGAATATTATTACTTATAATCATCATGCTATAATACAATAGATCTACAGAATGTATTTAGCCTCTCTAACTAAAACTTTGTGTGTTTTGGGCAGCAATTCCCCATTATCTCCCTGCAACCAGCTGCCTTTTATCATCTGGCAGTCACCATTCTACTCTCTCCTTCCATGAGTCTGACTTTTTTAGAATCCACATGTAAGAAAGATCATGCATTATTTGCCTTTCTGAATCTGGTTTATTTCGCTTACCATACTGTCCTCTAGGTTCATCTGTGCTGTCACAAATGATAGGATTCCCTTCTTTTTTAAAGCTGAGTAATATTCCACTCTGTGTATGTGTGTGTGTGTGTTTATGTGTATATGTATACATATATGTACATATATGTATATATCACATTGTCTTCCTTGATGGACACAGGTTGATTGCTTATTTTGGCTATTATGAATATATTTTTAACACCCCTCTGAATAAGAGTGTATCATTTCTTCATCTTTTATCTATGTATTTTTAATTTTCGTACATATGCTTGAGGCTAATTTTCTCCTCTGTTATATTTTAATAGACTGTGTTCTTGAAAGCAAAATTGCTGAATATTTTGTATTGAGCCTTTCATCATGTTACTCAATTCTCTATTTATTTATATCTCCCAATGGTGCAACATAAACAGACATCTACTTTTGCAGAAAGTTAAGTCTTCAGGAACAGCTCTACCTTTCTGGAAAACAGAAACGTGGTTTAATTGTTGCATTTCATTTCATGCTGGCTGCATTTGATGGCCTCCATAAAACCATTTGTACAAACTCCCGTGAAAGTAGACCAGTTGGAAACTCAAACTACACTTTATCTGTAGACTGGCCATATCATAGAAAAGGATAGGCTTTCCCAATTGTTTTATAAAGTTATTTACCTCCTCTCATTTTCTATTTTAAAACTTTAAAGATCTGATTTTGAATTCTCCCTGCTGCCTTTTCTAGGCTTCTAAATATGTATAGAAAGCATTGTAAAAACTGTTGAACTTACACTTGGCAAACAAATGGAAACCACAATATAGGTGAGAATAGTGAATGGCTATCTGGTAATTCATAAAGATAGCATTGATAATAAAAATGTTTTTGAAAGAAACATCCAACTTTGAGTAAATATCCAACTTTGGATGATTATTCAAGTTTAATGTATCGTATCATTATTTCATGAATATTTTCTATGTCAGTGACAGCTAATTTCCAACCTTCAAAAGTTACAGTAGTCTGAAATTGAAACTAGAAAAAAGAAAATTGAAAGATTCACAGAGGGAAGGGCCACTTTATATTTTTTATGGAAAACAAGAAAAAACCAGAAATGGTTATAAATTTATAAATATATTGTACACATATGGGAATTCTTGAAAAATATTAATTGAGGCAATGTTAAATTATAAAATGTCCACATAGCAATTAAAAATATGAAAGAGAGTCATTATTCAAACTATTTGTCAAGCAGCTAGCATGTGCAGGAGCGTGCCTGGCCATTGAGACGAGAGCAGTGAACATGGCCCCTGCTCTTTGGGGCCATTTCAGAAGGTGGATTTGATTTCTTCTGCTAGAGGAATTAGGCATTTAACAACTGTATACATTATTTATTCATTTACTTATTACACATTTTATAAAATGGAAACCAAAAGAGCAGAATTTGATTTCGTCTCAATGCTACTTGTATTAGTCAGTTCTTAGGCTGCTAATAAAGACATACTTAAGACTGGGTAATACATAAAGGAAAGAAGTTTAATTGACTCACAGTTAAGCATGGCTGGGGAGGCCTCACAATCATGTCAGAAAGTTAAGGAAGAACAAAGTCACGTCTTACATGGCAACAGGCAAGACAGCATGTGCAGGGTAACTCCCCTTTATAAATCCATCAGATCTCATGAGACTTATTCACTGTCACAAGAACAACATAGGGAAAAACCCACTCCTATGATTCATGTTCCTCCCACTGGGTCCCTCCTTCAACATGTGGGAATTATAGGAGCCACAGCTCAAGATGAGATTTGGGTGGGGACACAGACAAACCATATCGTTAGTAATTGTTCTTTGGAGGAATAACCTTTGGCTGATATCTGAAGAATGAAAATGGTGTTAGATGAGCAATGAGTGAGGTAATTCAGGCTGAATAAAAGCATGTGTGAAGTCAGGATAAGAGAAGGAGCAGATAATTACTTGAAATGTAGAGGTAGCAAAGCTAAGAGAACAAGGAGAGAATGGAACAAAGCAGATGATATAGGAACAATAAATCTCACTGTTTTGACCACTTAAAGGATTTTGGTCTTCATTTAAAGAGGAAAGGGAAGTCATTAAAGGATTTTAACCACTACAATTAGGAGAAAAGATTTACTCTTTTAAGTCGTTACTTGGGGCCGGGCGCAGTGGCTCACGCTTGTAATCCCAGCACTTTGGGAGGCCAAGGCGGGTGGATCATGAGGTCAAGAGATCAAGACCATCCTGGTCAACATGGTGAAACCCCATCTCTACTAAAAATGCAAAAGTTAGCTGGGCCTGGTGGTGCGCGCCTGTAGTCCCAGCTACTTGGGAGGCTGAGGCAGGAGAATTGCTTGAACCCAGGAGGCAGAGATTGCAGTGAGCCGAGATTGCGCCATTGCACTCCAGCCTGGGTAACAAGAGCGAAACTCAGTCTCAAAAAAAAGATGTTACTTGGGCCTTGATGGAACTAGATTTGGTTTAAAACGTTTTGAGTAAGTAAAGAATATGGATTTCAAAGCTTTTCTTCACCTCTTCTTTCTAGAATATCTCCAGTGTTTTTTCCACTTTTCTCTTTCCAAAAGATTCAAGATGTGTGTGCTGAGGGACTATATGATACATGATATAGTCCACACTAGTGAGTGAGTGGGAAAAAAGCAAGTTATAAAAGAGAGTGTATCAAAATAATTTTGTACAACAAGCTTCCATCTCCATGTTATATCATATTCTGAAAAGATAAACCCCTAACAGTGGTATGTCAAAAAATAATGAAAGGAGGTTGATTATATGAGAAAGACATTTATTTTCATTTCATACCCATTTGGGCTATTTTATATTTTGCCTTCAACATATATTATTTTCATAATTTAAGTGACTGCTTACCATTTTACATTGAATATTTATTTATAGTTGAATGAAATTCATCAACTCTTCCTCTCCACTTAAATTTCTTTCAAAATTCATCATAAAATTGTCATTTGTTGACATGATACTAATGTGACATGGACATAATGATCTTCATGTTAAATTAGAAAAATAGAATTGTCTGTGAGTGTAATTTTGTCTTCATTTTTTATTAACAAGTAACATTTCTGTTTAATGACTTCAATTTTTTGAATTAAATTTTTGAAATGTTTTTTTCCAGTTCTTGATTATAATGTCTAATACATAAGCCATTTCTGAAATGTCATTTGTGGTACAGGAATTAACTGGTTATTCTAAAACAAATGAGTAATAAATTTCAGTACCACTCATTAATTTCAAAATGCCTTTCTTGAGGAAATAGGCTGTCTGTAGTACCTCTAGAAGGCTTGTTAATGTTCAACTCAAATAATAATGTGGAGTTAATGATGAGGATCACCTACTTGTTCATATAAAGAGTGATTTTTCTAAATAACAAAACTCCATCACCTCTCCGTCCCTGAAGTGGTAATTCCCGATGGTTTTTGGACAAAGTAGAGCAAGAAAGCCAATATGAAGAGGAGAGAGAGAAAATTGAAACATAATTTCTCATATACATGAGCATTTTTCTAGCCAGCACAGGTGATTGAAGTAGAACTTCATGCCGGTTTTCTACTTCACAAGAAATAACACACCAATATCAATTCCTGGGAACCATGCTGAAAAGGGTAACACACTTATAAAAATCTCAGTCTACCCAGTATTATTTATACCTAAAAGTCACATAGTCTCTGAATTTTCTCCAAGGACAAGGACCCTTGTACACTTCAGACATTTACAAGTAATTTGTGACAAAGCAACATAGCAGAAATGAGAGAAAAATATTACTAAAAACAAAATGATGTATCCATAGTCTACTGTTTGCAGAAGCTGAGGTTCTTTTTTGCTGATTGTGCCAGAAGTTGTTTCCCTTGAATTGGCCAAAAGACTTCATGCAGCCAGTTTCTGTTTTGCCTGAGCAATGTGACACAGAGGATATAGAGGATACTTTCATCAAATTTTTGGATGAGACTCCCAGCCCAAATCTCTGGTCTGTTCTCATCAACACAAGCTAACCAGAGTCAAGACTCCTCCTCCTCCTCCTCCAGAATTTACCCATTTTCCTAATGTCTAATTGTCCTAATCTGGGTCCAGGCAGGAGTCCTATTCTGGCACCTTTCCTTCATCCCCTATCCTCTTACCAATTGCTTCGTTTCAGCAGCGGAATGCTGTTTTCACACAAGAGTGAAGAAAATTAAAGATTTTTTCATACCCAGGTATAATAACCACCTGGTTATTATGTTCGCTTGTCTTGCCTGTCCAGCCTATCTTGAGGCCAGCTTCATCATGAGTCATTCCACCAATTACCTCAAAACACTAATTGCATTAAAATTGCATACAAATTCTGAAATAATATAGGTTCATAGATTTTTTTTGTGAGATTTTGTGAGACAAATGGAGAAGAGAATTATATCACATGTCATATTGCAATACTTGCTATTTTTTCACCCACACCTGTCTTTTTCCTGAATTTTCTTGGAAGCAAGGGCAGCTATGTGGTTGCCAGGTATCTTGTACCTTTCCTCTCTGTCTCTCTCTTAATCCCTTTTGTCACAGCTTGTGTCAGTTTCTTGCACCTTCTAAACTCTGAAAATATGTTCAAGTTATGTCCCCAACTTTGGAAAGAAACACTGAACTATAGAAATAACTGTAGCAAAATTACATTCTGTCATTAGTCACACCCAAAGTGTTATAAAGAGAGAAAGTTGGTTAATACTTTGCTACATGAGAGAAACAGTGTTAAATCCTTTCACATATGGCAGTCACTGAATAGTAATTACGATTCTAAGAGTATTTATTCATTATATTCTTTTGCCATTTAACTGTTTTCTTTGATTAACTAAACACGGTTGTTGCAGCGTTCTATATGTAGCATCGCTGGGGCAGCAAATGGATAAAGGGTAATTCCAGTAGAGTTGTGGGATAGAACAGATTTCTGTAGGAATGAAAAAAACATAACACAACCAGTCTACTCCAAGATGTAAGGGAAATAACTGTAAGCAGACAGCTGATACGTTAAATTCTGCAGATGAAGACCAGAGATGAGAAACTGAGTGAGTGTTCAGAAGAATGCTCTATTTTTATTTATTTATTTTTGAAGACCTAGTCTTGCTCTGTTACCCAGTCTGGAGTGCTGTGGCATGTTCATGGCTCACTGCAGCCTCAACTCCCCATTCTCCTACCTCAGCCTCCTGAGTAGCTGAGACTACATGCATATGCTGCACGGCCAGCTAATTTTTTAAATGCTTTTTTGTACAGACAGGGTATTGCTATCTTGCCCAGACTGGTCTTGAACTCTTGGGCTCAAGTGAACCTCCTGCCTCGGCCTCTCAAAGTGCTGGGGTTACAGGTATGAGCCACTGCTCCTGGCCCAAAAGAGTGTCCTCAATTGAGAGAAATTGTTTTAACTTCAAGGGTGACATAATTAAATAAGGGTTAATGAAAGGTCATTAACTTCTGGTTTAGGGTATATTTGGAAGGTTACAGATAGAAGTGGCAAGTCCCTTTAGAAATTTCTGGAATAATCCAGGAGCAAGATGGTGGTCCCTCAGACAAGAGTAGCAGCAGTGGGAATGGGGAGGTTGTCCGGAGATTTGGATAGATCAATTGGACCACTCAGTGATCTTCTGTTTTCAGGTGTGAATGATTGGGGAAGAAATCTGTCTCAAGTTTCAATTTTAGCTACTTCAGAAACTCTACCAGGTCTCCTGTTCACTCTAGAAAACATTCTGACTCAAGCCCATAGTGATTTGGGCATCAGGATCTGAAGAGCCCCAATCATTTCTGCCTGTCGACCTTGAACTCTATACTTTCTGAAGTCAGTTGGTTGTGTTTGTTCTAAACGGTCTTGGACATGTGTCTCGGTATTACAAGTGTCTAGGGAAATATGAAAACTTAAGGATGGCTGAGTAAGGGAAACTTCAGAGAGATTTTCCTATAAAAATGTAAACTCAAGTTTTAGGACAATTCAATCAAGACAAACTGCTAAAAGAGTTTCGTTATATGAGATATGGGTTGGAAAAACAACTAGTAAATGTATAAGGACTCCTTTCAAATTATTTTTCAAGTATTTTAATTTTCGTGGTACTTTAAAGAAAGTAAAATCCGAGTGAAAAAGATTATTGCTTTTATGCAAAGACAACTCTGTTATTGAGTGAAGATACTGAAAAAGACTTAGTTGGCCTTACTTTAAAAGACTGGTAAATGGATCTAACCTTTACATGGTTAAAAGAGAAAAGAATAAGTTGTTTACGTATAATATTTAAATAATTCCCCATTTTAACTGAGTTCAATTAATTGACTACAGTTCAGATAGAATTAGATTAAAGGGTTTTTATTGTAATTAAAATCTTTCTGCTTATTAATTACACTTCTATCATTTTCACATCTCAATCTGTGTATAAGGCTGAGACTGCAGTGATCATCAGTAAGAGATTGTAGTAGAAACCCACGAAAAATAAAAATCAGAATGGTAACTAACTTAGAAAAACAAATGCTGACCAGCACCTTTTTCTTTCTATCCAGTAAATGGTTGCAATTTTAATTTTAAATACCTTCAGGAAAACTAAGTATAAAATAATTGATTTTCTCCTCAAAAATTAGGAAGAAAGATAATGCTCAAGAATGACAAATACACAGATAATCATGCTTTCCTTAATGCAGCAATTTCTTTAGCTTTTAGCATTAAACAGTCACATTTTGTACACTCATATATTTACTTGCTTTCAACATAATTACTTTTAGCCATGAAATGATAGGTGCTTAAGTATCCAGATTTTTTTTCTTACTAAATAGCTTTCCATAAAGAAAAGTATAATAAAACTAAGGACACAGTATGAGTTCTGCCTGTTAACTTTACTGAATAAGCACTGAGGGCCTATTTAATAGACTCAAAGTAATATATCAAATGTGTAAGGAATTAAACAAAATTACATTTTTCTAAGAATTTCAATGTATTTAGTAAAGCAACTCAAGATACATTTTCTGAAGAAAAATTATACATGTATCTGTATCAAAGTTTTGAAAATAATATTCTAAATGAAAAGGTTTCTGGATCAATTTTGATGATGAGTTTTATTTCTTTTATTTTTTTGTTGCAAGTTACTTCTAGTTACCTAAAATTTTTATACACAGTGTTTTTCTCTTAATCATTCATAAATTGTTCATATTTCTAAATGCTAAATAAATTATATTGTATTCTCCATAATGCGATAATGAACTGTTGTCTTTACGTGGGATCTTTCTTATTTTTTCTATCTTAAAAGTAACTATAGCAAATTCTATTTGAAATCATACTACAAGCAATTATTTTCATAAACTCTCATATTTCTAAATGTTAGATATGTCCAAATTTATGTTGTCATTTTGACCAAAAATTATTAATGTGCATTTGTCTAGAACCTTCTCCAATTCCCAGTAGTGTATGTGGGAGGTCGCCCACAGGGCAGGATTCTTGAGATAAAAGCCATCATCGTGATAGATAGTGTGCCTGTGACATCGGACCCTACTGTCCAGGGGCTGTGGCTAGCAAGGGGTGGGTGTTTGTCATCAGTCTGGAATGCTGTGGGTGGAAGGGTGGAAAAAGGGTTCAAGATAGTGAGTGAAGAGACAGTTATTCAAAGAGAAGGAAGGCTTTCTGAGAATTTCAGGATGATAGAAAATGAAAGAGAAGAGAAGATTTTGTGTGATTTACCCCTTATGTGTTCTTTGTGTTTACCTTTTCTGTTTATTTTTATTTATTTATTTTTTGAGACACAGTTGCTCAGGCTGGGGCACAGTGGCGCAATCTTGGCTTACGGCAACCTCAGCCACCTGGGTTCAAGCCATACTCATACCTCAGCCTCCCGAGGAGCTGGGATTAAAGGCATGTGCAACCATGCCCGGCTAATTTTTTTAAATTTTTATTTTTACTAGAGACAGGGTTTCACCATGTTGGCCAGGCTGGTCTTAAACTCCTGACCAGAAATGATCCACCCACCTTGGCCTCTCAAAGTGCTGGGATTACAGGCATGAGCCACCACACCCGGCCCGTTTTCTGTGTTTGAAAAAGATTCCAGTTAACATTTGGGTTGAAATTTCCTCCTCTAATTGTTACAGCATTCTGGAAGATCTAGACAGTATAAAATGTTTAAGTATTTCAAGTTTAATGAACTTCAGTTCTGGAAAATGTAATTCAGTGGATACATTATATTTCAGAAGTGAATGATTAATACAGGCTTGGTGGTCTCCTATCTGAAAGTTACTACTGGAAGTGGAGAAAATCTTTTTCCTGAAATTCCGAATTTGCCCATTAGAAGCTTTTCACATTGGACAATTTGAAAATTAGATTTGTTTTGTTGAAGTTTTATGTTCAAGACTTCAAGTGTAAAAATCAACTTGATTTAGCATCTTTTCCCTTCACTTTAAATTTTTATTGCTGATATGACTGTGAATCAACTGTGTTGCTTTGAGTGCCTTTGGTGGTGTGCTAAAAAATATTAACTGGCTTGCTTAAAACACACACACCTGAATTGCAGTGTTTGCCAATATCATGTTGTAACAGTGCTATCATGGCCAATTTCAAATTTCCAACATGACATCACTTAATGTGGAATAAGGGAAAAATGTATAGTAACACAGCCACCTACAATATCTCCCCCACATAGACTTAAATAATCTGCAGAGCACAGACAATTGTAAAATATAACAAAATAAGTAGAAAGCAGTGATTTTAAGTATGTATTACCTTTGTTTTTATTATAAATCACTTATTTGTAAGTATACCTAATTTAATTGTTTTAAATGCCTGCCTTTAATCACTGCCTCCCAAAAGCCTTGACAAGTGCAGCATACTTACCATATTTTTAAGAATAGAAATACTTAGAAATAGAACATATTTTTTAAGAATAGAAACACTGTTTCCATTTAATATGGGATTCATGATTCTAAACCATCTTAATAAGTGGTAATTAGCTATCAATCAGTTATTATTATAAAGTTGGTCTTTCCTTCTCATGTTTTTCTGTAGAGTTGCATATATGTTCTTATGGTAGAAATGATTTCAAGGCACTATAATTCCTATACGTATCTCCACTAATCTCTGAAATATTTGAATAGAGGTTAGATGTGGATTTTCTTTTTTGGCATTTTTGTTTGTTTTTATTGTTTTTGTTTCATAAATGTTGTTGTTTATTTCACATCCCCGGAAACTGATGCAGCTTCTGACAGAGAGGATACATGCAGTGCATGTTTATTGTTTGACTGGTGGAATGAATAAAAGAAAGACACAGGGGCTAACCGAAGAAGAGAGTAGGGCAAAGACCCTTATATTTAAACATAAACATTGTCTGCAAGTTTGCCTTGATTTTCTCTTCCAGTTGGTGGGATGGAGGGTGGAAACTGGAAGAATGTCTCAGCCAGGGCAGCAATATAAATATCCAAGTTGCTTTGAATCAGTAAAAACTGTCATTAAAATGGAAATAATATCTGTTGTGTTTCTCACAAGTGAGGATTCAAATATGCAATTGTTAGTTGATAGTTTTCTCACTGTCTTTTTCAAGATTGGTCTTAGTGAATTATATATACATGTATTTTACATTGCCTAAGGTGGAACACTACTGTAAAAACATCAGGAATCTTAACTGTTAGCTTTGTTACAATTTGAGGCCAATGTATTTTTTCCCATAAGAATGCATCTCTAAAACAAACAAAAAAAAGGAATTCAGTTAGAAAATATGAATTAAGAAGGAAATGTATTCATTGTAATATTACTTACCTCTACCCACCATTGTGAACCACTTCTCAGATCTAGAGCACGATCTACTTACACGCCTACACAGGTTGTCTGGCATATCAGCATAGGTTTCATATGTTCCACATGAATACTGAAACTTCTAAGGCTAACATTTTATGATTACTCTAGCGATAGTTGACTTTTTGTTAAGGCAGATAACCGACCTTCTTAATATAATAAGTAGCTTGCACTGATTAAGCATATACCAGTTGCCTGTTGTTTGGTATTTTCATGCATTTATATATCAACATATTATACACACAGTGCGTCCACATTGTTATTTCAAGAAGTTTAAAAATCTTGCACCCAATCTCATTCCATTTTTTAAGTCAACTAGCTATGAAAACAAATGCTCTGGAGCATGAAACAATATATAAATTAGTCATTTTATTTGTCATTGCTTTGTGTGTATAATCAAAATTATTGATCTTTAACTTCATTTACTTTATTCGACCTCCATGCATTTTTCTCTATTTTAAGAATCATTAGCACATATTAATAAATAGTTCTACTTCAAAGTAATTAATGTACCTATTTTTGAACAACCGAAATTCTCTGGTAGTCTGAATTAGAAAAAAGGAATACAGGATGTTGCTTATAAATTAGGATTAAAAGTACTATCACTTTCTTTTTCTGTGGACCTAAAGTTTCTTCCCAGCTATGAAAGAAATGTAAAGGCATGTTAGCATAATGGGGCTTCATGCATTTTTGCATTTAACAATCTAGGAAATCTTCAATTCCCATCTCAAGTATTTCACTTGAGGGAAAGTTAAAATCAAAACCAAAATATGAACCATTGTGTTGAATAAAATTTGATGTAGGATTGAATAAATTTTTTTTAAGGCCTAGTTTACTCCATTTAAGAAAAACGTATTTCTATAATATATAGCATAATGACATGCAGGTGATTTTTCTAGCTCTTCAACTTTTACCTTTCAATACATTTATTTTATGTCATTTTGCTTGTAATTTTTGGCTTTGCTTTGTTTATTTAAAAGGCCATATAAATATAGTCATTCCTTTAGTACATAGTGTTCCTCATAAGTGTTTTATTAAGCTGACTAATGAGTTCCAGCTTGTCTTTTGTTGGATATATTATTTCTTAATGACCCTTGATAAGGGAAAATATACTTTTGTCTAAAATCTCTTTCTAATCAAAGTGGCAACCTTCTTATCAAAACATAAGGCAAATGCCAAATCTGATTAACAACTAGAAACACTGTAAGACACAAAATTAATTAAGGCCCCCAAATGTCTTGAACTTATACAAAGTTGTTCTTAAGATTTTGAACCACTACATGATTTATGAAAACAGACTGTTTTGAGGATTTTTTTACAATGTGGATTTTAAAAATCAATAATGATCTACCAAATATATAAACCAACATTCTTCTTGAATCTTTGACCCTCGGCAATAAATCCCTGGTATCTTATTAAATTTGAAATTAAATATGAGTTATTTTGCTTGATATTAGCAAATTACTGCAGATTTTTTTTCTTGATACAATGTATGATATTCTTAGAAATGACCTTCCTAAAGAATATGTGGAAGCTGTCTCTGGCATAAGTTATTCAGGCTACCTTTAAACACGTATTGATGGCTTGACAATATGCCAATTTAAAACTCCTTGTAGATAAATTTATTATTGGTTTAGTTACTATTATCTTGTTACAGCAATACATTTCTAAGTAAATTACACTTAAATGTAAGGTAAGAAAAACACAAAAACTTTGAAATACTTAAACTGAAAAAGCTGAAGTTAAAGATGAGTCTAAAATAGAATTATTGCTGGCTGCCAATGGCTCATGCCTGTAATCCCAGCACTTTGGGAAGTGGAGGCATGTGGATCATGAGGTCAAGAGATGGAGTCCATCCTGGCGAACATGGTGAAACCCCGTCTCTAATAAAAATACAAAAATTAGCTAGGTGTGGTGGTACGTGCCTATAATCCCAGCTACTTAGGAGGCTGAGGCAGGAGAATTGCCTGAACCAGGGAGTTGGAGGTTGCAGTGAGCCGAGATCGTGCCCCTGTACTCCAGCCTGGCAACAGCAAGACTCCATCTCAAAAACAAATAAATAAACAAACTTAAAAATAAAATAGAATTATTAATCAGATCAAGTTATTGATGGAGAAAACATCATCCAGAAATGAAATTTCCTTTTTATGCCTTTATAAGTTACAGTATACTGATTATGCCACTAAATTTCTTTATTTTCTGTTGTATTCCCTTACATGTTCATCATATTTATTTCTTTTCTTTTAGATATTTTAGAGGAGTTTGAGAAAATATGTTGTATTTCTCGTCCACTTTCTTTGAAATAGTTTTAGTTGTCATAATACTTTATATAAACAATCAAAAGTAAACATGTATAATAGCAAAAGTCTTCAATACTTTAATTTATATTTTCATTTTAATTGATAACTTGAGCAATAATTAAATGAATTCCTGTGACAAAAATGCATGTAATGCATGACATATCAGCCAATCTTTGAAGTACAAAGAAAATTAATACATACAAGCCTGGACTTGTACCCTGATCTTAAAATTTAAATAAAAGAAAATTAATATGTAACCTCTGTCAGTTCAAGTGACAAAACTGAGGCACACAAAGATGAAATAACTTGTACAGGTCATGCATAGAGTAAGTGCAGAGCTTTAATTATGGTTTTAAAGGAGCTATAAGTAACCAAGTAGAAGGTGAGTAGGGAAAAAAGTTCACAAACTGAGCTAACACTAGATCTGGCTAAATTTAGGGCATAAAAGAAAAAGAAAAGGCAAATTGTATGAGACATTTGATCACAATTGTATGACAAAGCAAAGGCAGTATTTTTTAGAAGTCTTAAACATAAAACATAGTTTGGAAAAGAATTTCTGTAGAAACTAGAAGAAATTACTGGAAAATTCTGGCATTCTAAACAGAATGAAGGAATACACACAGGCTCATGTGTTTTGTTATTGCTTAATGGAGTCTCACTAGCTAGATTGTATCTTTCTGCTATTGTCTATAGACAAAATGCTAGGATCATAGTAGGTGTTCAATAAATACTTATTTGTAAATGTATTAACATTTTAATGTGTATGTAATTTCTTAAGTAGAAATGTATTTCATAAGCTGAAGTCCAGTGTGACTTTCATTGTGGAAGAAATAAGTTTCCATGCTCAACTTATGTCATGAACAAAATGATTTGAAGACTCAATTTACCCTCTAATGAGTTTTGTCACATCAGGTAATTATCACTTAATTTGCCATCAGGAGCATTATCTAAACAAGCAAAGGCCCTTGCACTAACAAGGAAGCATCTGCATCTCACACCAGGGGAAGGGGAGTGCAGTCAAGCTTTGGATCAGCCCTCTGCCTGTCAGGGAAAGAGGAAGAGGAGACAAAAATAGGCAAGGAAATGTATGAACTACAGAAGAGGAGAGATTCAGTCTTGCTATCAATCTTCCTAAAAAGTACATAATTCTTAACATCTATATTATATAATCTATATACTGATCTCTTAATTTAACATGCTCTCAAGGAAGACGTATAATGAAAAAAAATAAGTCTATGAAATCACAGTTTCAGTATCAACTTCATTAATTACTATTTCTGGGCATCCAAATGAAGTACTTAGTATTTTTGGTAGTAAGGGGAGTCATATATATAAATAAAATACATAAATATATATAATATATACATACTACATAACTATATATAATACATAAAAATACATATACATATATGTACGTGTATGGTTTTATTGGTCAAATATCGGGAAAAATACCTATTAACTAGTTTGAACTGATTAGATGAGGAAAAAATAAAAGAGCTGGCACACTTTGGGCATTTAATATTTCTTATGTAATTTAATAAATGTAGGCATACAGCATATGTTTTTATGCACATTGTATTATCTCCTCAAAAGAACAATTTATTTTTACTTTTATTTATATAGTGGATCTACAGTCTGTCTATTAAAACATACATTTTGTGTTTAAAATTGGATTTGAATAGAAAAGAAAGACTGAAAATTTTTAGGAAGTGGAATGATCGTTTATGCATGATTCCCAATCTTAAGAATAGAATTTGTAAAATCAGTACATCAATAAATGAGTCATTTGTTCTAATACCCATATTTCTTACATGCAAAATATACCAAAAATATAATTCATAAATATAGATGATAAATATATATTACAGTACTGGAAAACAGAAATCCATTAACTATATTCTAATTTCAAGCTATGGGACAATTAATCATTATATCAAAAAGTAGTGCTTTACACAAATTGCGTGAAGATGAGTTGGTGTTTAACAGTGCCATTTTGCCTGTTGTATAATGTATACTATGTTGTTTTGATGTAGTTTCCATTTATGAAGATGAATATGTTATTCTTCTTTCTCAAGACTTTCAATAGTGTCATATGTAACCTATGGATTTTTCTTGGTTTACTTAGTAAAGATTTATGAATGAATAAGTCAATGAAGAAAATTATTTCCCTTCATGCAGATTTCACTTTAAATATGACAAGGAACACACATCACAGTAAAGTATGTTTGCATATATAGGATATAATAAAAACATAAAGAATGAAAATTAATATATTAGCAAAAGCAGTATGTGGTCATATTTGTGGAATTAATGTATTCTGTAGTGTGAAATACCACAGACCTCTATTGCTTGATATTTTCAATGCTAAACCCCAAATGGTGATAGTTGTTTTTTTACACAGAGGACAAAACGATGTGGGTCATGATGGATAAAGTACATTTTTCTAGAAACACATTTGCTTTCTATTTATGATTAGGTATAGAATGTTTGATGTAGGCCAACATCAAAGAAAAACCTCCATACTTGAATATAAATGCCTAATAGTATCTTAACAGAAAATGAAAGTTTTCATGTTTTAATAAAGATTAAATATTTTAAATGATTGGTATAATAAATGACTGAGAGTTGAATTCAATAGAGTAGCTGTAAAATTCTACATATTATTACATTAGTTACTTGACTTTCTCAACATTTTTTCTATGGTGATTTTAGAAATCTGAAAATGCTATCATAGGCTTCTACATCATGAATAAAAGGATAGGGATTTCAATCAAGATCAGTTTTAGAGTCATTCTTGAAATAGTTGATCATTTTCTTGGCATCCCCAAAATACTTAATATTCTATAAAACAGATCTGAAAAAAATTACAGACTGAGAGCATGATTACATCATTTAACTTGCATAAGGAAAAAGTGATTTTTGCAAGATATGTAAAATATGTTATATCCTTGGAAGAGACAAAGGAAGATTCCAAATAAAAGTCAGTCTGAAGGAGAGAGTATGCCTTTAATAACTTCTGGTACACACACACACACACACAGGTATACACACACACACACATACACACACATATATATTTACAAAACCTAAGCATGTTTATAAATATTCTCAGATTAATAATAGAGTTTCCCTATGCACATCAATCTAATGGTTGTAATATAATTAAGTGGATATAGGAAGTTACTATGGATCAGAGGAAAGGGAAGTAACACATGCCTTTAAAAGTACATATTGATTCAGACTGGATAAAGTTAATGAAGAAGATCATGGAAATTGTAATAACTTTGGCATCCCTCAAACTGAACTTGCTAAATAGAAGCAAAACATAAACAAATATCCAACATGTTCCCATAGTTGCTGTGTTATTCCTGTCATTATATTCTAAATGAATATACAGTACCAGAGATCAATTAATTTAAGAGAAATTGAGAAGTTTAGATTAGTTCTGTGATTGTGATTCCTGATTCCATTCACTGAGATAGAGTATATCAACAGGAGTAACAAACAGAGAAGACATGGTAATGGGAGGAAGCATAGGGTATGTCCTTTCACCAGGCAAACACATGATTGGATGAGCAAACTGTAGTAGATCCACACGATAGAACACTTCTTAGCAATAAAAAACAATGAGCTATTGGTACAAAATGTAAAATGGATGACTCTCAAACTAATTATGCTGAGAGAAAGGAGGTGGCCAAAACTCTTCATATTCTATGATTTCATTTATATAAAAGACTAAGAATTACAAGCCAATAAGGAGTGACAGAAAGAAAATCGGTAGTTTCCTATGAATGGGGCGTGACACAGAAGGGGCGAACTTACAAAGGGGCCTCACTATACTTTTGGGATCAACGGATAGGTTCATTATCTTGATTGTGGTTACGGTTTTAGAAGTGTGTACAAATGCTAAACTTATCCAACTGTACATTTAAATTGGTGTAGTTTTTTGTATGTCAATTGTACTTTAATAACGATATGACTTTTCAGAGTCAGTTTGATCAGGAATCCTTGAATCACAGGTGTGATTTTAAGGTTTTTCAAAATCATTGAGATCATGTAGGTGAAAAATATTTACTATGTTATGTAGATGTTGCCACCCTGAGTGAAGAATAAAGCTATTTATGAAAAGGGAAAAAAAAGTCAGATTTCTGATGTTCTCATTCAGGTGTAATTCTACTTACCATTAAATAACATCCTACAACCATGATAAAAATTTCAGACTCATACAATAAGATAAAGTATAGGTTTTTATATTTTATTCTATCTCACTAAAACTTTTAATATAGAACCTACCTGTCTGGGAATTTTTAAAACTTACTGAAATTTTTCTCGTTTTATTCATATTTTTATGGAAACTTCAGCCATTATGTATATGTATACATCTTTGTTTGCTGTTGGGTAGTTATTGATTGTTTTAAAAACGAATAAATCTATTAGTCTTCACATTATGTCTACAATAGGGATAGAACATTTATTCTTCTATGAAAAAATGCAACATCAATGGTTTGAAAAATAATGTTTTCTGCAAGCTGGCAAGCTTTGGACACTTCCATAGGAGAACATCTCCTTTTCCACTTTCTTCTACTATAATAACTGGTCTAGTTCTTCAGAACAAATGAACAGGGATCATAACATAAGATTCCAGTTTAGTATTTGATTAAGTCCAGTAAAAGAAATATATTTGTCTAAAGTAATTTAAGAAATTCTTCAAATCGTCCCTGTGATTCTTTTTTTTTTTCTTTCTGTTTACTATCTCTTTCTATTTACTTCCCCAAGGACACCAGGTCATACAACCATCTGCATCAGGCGGTACGGCCAGGGAGGAGTGCCCCTCTTTAGCCATAAACATTTTTCTCTTGCTCAGCTGGTGCCCTTGGCTGCAGTGACCAGTGTAGCCTGACCTTGAATACTGCCTTCAGATTTTCATCCTGTCTCCTGATCTGCCTGAGCTAATCTGTTTCAGTGTTCTCTTTGTTCACTACATCCTGAGAATTGATGTTTATTCTAGTTAGGCGATTTCTAGCAGGAAAAAAATGGTCTCTTCAGCGAGGGGTGGGGAGGGAGGTGAAGATCAGGAGGGATAACATGGGGAGAAATGCCAGATATAGTATGCACTTAAAGTAAAATAAATATATTTAAAAATAATAATTAAAAAAATGGTCTCTTTACAAAATCCTGTTAATGATATTTCACTTCAGGAACCAAGACCTGTTTTACTGCAGTTTTTGCCTTTGCCTTCTTCAAATCATTATGTTTTGTTCCCAACTGATAGCAAAGAACCAAACACACAGGTTTAATCTGCAGTGTCCTTGCTTAATTCAAACTTGCAGCTATAGTCTCAGAGAAGCCCAGTTTATCTTTTGAAAACACTTTTCACTCTAAAACACTTGCAACTCTTTGCTCTCTCCTGCTGTGTATTAGATATACTTGTGTTACTATCTTACATGTTGGAGGAAATTATACTTGTCTAGTTCAGGAAATTAGCATGTTCTCTTAGATATTTTGGAAGATAAGATCTACCTGATTATTAGTTCTCAACCTATCAAAATAATGGCTGCCTTGGCTGTAGGTCAGGAGGACAAGTTCAGGGAAAACAGTGCATCTGCTGGAGCAGACAGAATAGTCTGTTTTGTTTCTGCAATAGCTAACATAATAGAAGAACCAGTAGTGAGGGGGGCTGGTGAGCGTCCTAACATGCACTCTGGTCTCTAGCACCATCATACATGTTATCACTGTGAATCATTGACATAATTGTGCTATTTCTGATTTGAAATGCTATAGATGGCTCCTCTCTTTCTTTTACAACAAAATACAAACAGTGTGATACTCAGAGAGTCCTTATTTTGTCCCCAAGCCACCTTTCTTGCATCATTTTCTACCCTTTCTTGCTGACTTCCCAAACACAGCAGGCCCTCTCATTCTTCCAGGCCACTCACAATGCGGCTTCTTATAGGTCTGAGAGATGCTTCCATCTTGTCTACACTAAGCGAAGTCTTTGCTCAAGTCCAAAGCCCAGCACAGGCCTCTTTGAAACTTTTCCTAGCCAGGATGGACCCTCTTTGAAATGTACATTTTTGAAATTTACTGTGCTGCTTCAGGACAAAAGGAGCTTTGTGACACTGTGATGCATGGAGTTGTTAACAAGTGATTCTTACTAAAACGAGAACCTTCTTGAGGACAGGAAATATGACTTTTTCACTTTGTACTTCTAGATATGTACACATGCCTGGCACATCACAATAGATCTTCAATCAGTATTTGGGGAAAGAGTAAGTGAAAATCTTATGTAGTGATTTTCTTGGGTAGGCATATGGAGTGTGGCAACAGAAGTATCTAGAGGACTGCAACATGTAGATATCCAACCAGGTAGGGAGTTTCCAAAAAAGGGATAAATGCAAATAAACAGAAGCAGATATAGGATCTGGGGCAATTAGAGTTTTTGCCTTTTCCTAAAAGAACAAGTAAAAAAGGTCAGAATTTTAGTCCCAAGTAAACAGGAATATTAGGAAAAGTATGAATCAAGGTCTTGGACATAGAAGAATAAGAGTGAATCTATTAATGGAACTAGACAACAAGGTAAGAGTAATTTATTAAGAGAACCAGAGTTCATTGTCCAAGTGACACAATGAACAAGGTACCAGAGATGGCGCTCCTTAAACTAACCCTAACCAGGAGCAGACTCAGCCCGAGGTATCCATGTCTTTTCCAGTTTATTTGCTAAACTTATCCAACTGTACATCACTCTATGTCCATGGAAAGAGATTAATCAAAAAGACTTGTCACTTGAAGTTTCACACTTCAGGGAGTTACTTTAGGTTCTACAAGCATACCTACTTCACATTTTCTGGTCCTTGTTGTGTTTTCTATATATTTTCTATATATATTTATGATTTGGGTTGTTTTTGTTGTTATATTTTTAATCCATACCAGACTCTCTACTTAGGACTTCTGAATCAATGGCATGATGCTTTTTCCCTACCAGATGTTGCTTCTCCTTTCCTCTTCTTTAAATTTATGTGCTCAGCTGCTAAGCAACTCTTGATTTACCCTTTTCTAGGTTCACCCTCTACTGGCTTATGCCACAAACTGTGTCAGGAGTTATGACCTTAAATTTCTGAGGGCAAAGGGACTCAGAAGTTAAGTGAGTGGAGTATTCTAGAGGAGTCAAGCAGTTATAATCATCCTTTTTACAACCTTCCTCCTGTATCATTTCATTTTTGAATTTCTATAAAGAAATAGCTGAGGCTGGGTAATTGATAAAGAAAGGAGGCTTAATTGGCCCATGGTTCTGCAGGCTGTACAGGAAGCATGGCATCCACACCTGCTCAGCTCCAGGGAGGGCCTCAAGCAGCTTGTACTCATGGCAGAAGAGGAAGCTAGAGCAGGTACATCATGTAGCAAGAGGGAGAGAGGATGGAGGTTCCAGACTCACAAACTTGATCTCACGTGAACTAATGGAGCGAGAACTCACTTATCACCAAGGGGATCATGCTAAGCCCTCATAAGGGATCTGCCGCCATGATCCAGTCACCTCCCTTTAGGCCCCACCTCCAACATTAAGAATCACATTTCAACATGAGATTTGGAGGGGACAAACATTCCAACTATGTCACTTCCAAACACATATCAAGGACTACTTCGGTTATCCAGAACATTCATCATATATATGCCAGAACATTCATTAATAATAATGATAAGTGTTTTTCAAATACTATAAGAGTTAGAGGGGAATTGCCATTCTTCCAGCTGTGTTCATTCACTTTAATTTGAGGAGTTTATCTAATTAAAAACATTGAGTTTATCAATGGAAAGAAAACCATGGTGATAGGAGTCTATTAACAGTGGCCAAGAAGATAACACAGGACAGCCGCAGTCTTCTGGCTTACCAGGCTGTAATCAAATGAGGATGTGAGGAGTCAAGATCTCCCAAGGAGGGAGCATTACTTCAACTAGAAAAACAAATTGTGTTCTCCATAGTTGTTCTTGGGGTGGAAGAGGCTTTGATGTTTTTCACTTTCCCTTCTATGGAAGAAAACACATTATGACTCTTAAGTTATACAAACAAAACTTTTTTTTAAATGCACATTCATGCCCCAAGCCAACTTTTCCTAATTAGTCAGATGGAGAACTAATGGAGTTGTTGGAAAGCTGATTGAATACTTAAGAGCCCAGGAACAACATCAATCACCATTTGGAGAAAAGAGAATGTGTTTAGCAATCGGTTGGTAAACTGAGAAGTCTCAAGTTCTAGCCTGGAGGGAAGTTGTAGGACTGCTCCAACTCTAATCCCCAAGTTCCCTCTCTTCATTGGTTAAAGGAGGCTGCCAGTGGTGGAGTTCTGTTATTACCTCAGTTTAGTTGTCCTCCGAAGTCCGTTAACCTCAGTTTATTCTGAAGTAGTAATAATAACATCTCTGGTCATATCTTAGAGGTGAAACAATTTCTTGCACCGGGTTCATCTTTCATTTACTATTTTTGTAATTCATTCACCTAACAATTTCCAGGTGTATTGTAATTCTATGTACATAAGTTTTAAGCAGCTAATGTATGTAGGTTCACTGTGTGAAAATTGCAGAAATACATAAAAATATTCTTAGCATTGTTTCCCTCACCTGGCAAGAATAGAATCGGGAACTGGAAAATTGTTAAGAGAATTAGTCATTTAAACCTCCTCTAAAATGTTGGACTTTGTTAAAAACGTATTTATACATTACTTTTATTTAAGGGTAATTATCCTTGCCAAGAGTCTTGTTGATTTTCCCCGACAGGAAGCTGAAGCTAGAGAGAACACATTTTCTAGGAATAAAGTAACCCAGGCCACCTCTTGCAGAAGACAAAGCACCTAACTCAGGTGTGGGCTGGTGGAGCCAAGGTCAACAATAGCTGACCCACACACTCCAGAACATTCCACAGTGGCTTGCTCTTTCCTATTCTTCTGCTTTCACAACAATAACCTGCCATCCTTTTTATTTTTCAAACTTGATTGATTCTAAACAAAAATAGCAGGCAGTTATTTTCATATTTTATAGCTCAGGGTCACTTAAATCGTAATTAATTTTTACTGATCCCATCATTTCACATTCACCTTAGGCAACTTAACAAGAAAAGGTTCAAATAGATTTTTTTAAAACACTTTAATAAGGATTTGTACGTGTTAAATCTCTAATTATCTGTGTATTATCTCTGCTTAGTCTTGAGTGAAGTCAGAGTGAATAATTTCTTCAGTGATCTAGTTTTAATCTGTTTCTTTTTTTCCCTCAGTTGTTTAATGCACATGACTATATCCTAAGTTTAGTGAAGCAGAAAACAAAGTAGAAATATATTTTAAAGCACAGTTATTACAAAACGCTTTCAGTTTCTACCTTCTCTAAATGAATCACGTTGCAGGTTTAAGCTATTTCTTCTGATCTGGATCTTCTCTTTGTCTCTG
The DNA here is from genome assembly GCA_963574635.1 of Cheracebus regulus. Lineage (NCBI taxonomy): Eukaryota > Metazoa > Chordata > Mammalia > Primates > Pitheciidae > Cheracebus > Cheracebus regulus. Next base: position 103,597 of record CAUYQU010011819.1, read on the forward strand.
GATCCTTCGCCACATAATGAGAAGTTGATGAATGCCAAAATTTGAAGTTTCACAAAAGAGAAGACTAAATTGAAAAATAGCTTTCTCAGCTTTTGTATTCATGATAATAATTATAAAGCAAAAGAGCAGTGACTGAGATATTTAGTTTAAATATAAGCACAATATCAACACTGGCTGTGTTAACAACTGTAAGATTTCAAATTGCTTCCCTCCTAGTTGCTCTTCATTACTCCAGGTATAAATATTTACTCAGCTTGAGACAAAATTTTTCACAAAAATGATTAATAGTCTATATAAGGTTTTTTCTGAATGCAGAGCTGAATATACATTTTATTTAATTTCATATTCTATATGAGTACAAACGTTTTCTCAACACGAAAGCAGTCTGATTTAAGCTACAATCACAGATCTTTGCCAGCCTATTATACCTTTTATTAGAGATGAATATTTTACATGCTTACTATGATGCACCCAGTTGGGGGTTCTTTATCATTATCATTTCAATTCAATAACAAAAATAAGAAAAATGGAGCACTGGATAAAATTTCAATTACTAAGCAATGTAAGAAGTAATTAGTTTTCAACGATGCAGAAGAAATTCAATGTGTAAACTGTGTATTCCTCATTTTATAGCACTAAAAAACTTTAAAATATTTTCCAAATAGTTCATTGCTAACATCACCAGTCTCCCCTCCACTGTCCCCCAAATATTGCCAAATTATTTCTTATGTGATGATAATGTTGAAATCCTTTAAATTTTTTAATAATGTACTTTCAGATGTTTTGATTAAATACATAATGTTAAACTGAACTTCCTAGGTTAGGCACAATATATTTTAATGTGGCTTGTGCCTTCTGCAGTAATATGCTTCTTAATGGGACTAGAATAAACAAACTGGGGATATCAGTTTGATAGCTTTTGTAATGCTTTTCTGTTCTCTGTTTTTTACCTGTAAGTGGCTTTTAGCAGTGAGGAGTAAAGATGATTGACAGAAAATAATATTAATTGCATGGAATTTAAAGTTATAAGGATCTTACCCCATCCTAGTTTCATAATTTAATACTAATGTCGCCTGTGACAATTCATTTATGTAACTGCCTCAATCTAGTTTTCTCAATTATAAAACTAGAGTTATGGGAGCAAGTACTCAATGGGAATATTGTGAGGAATAATGGCATAATATACAATAAGCAATCAACATGTTAATGACTGTTGATGCTGTTAATATAGATAAAATGAATAAACATCATTTTCAACCACTTGCAAATATTTTAATATAATTTGGAAATGAATTACAAATTAGACAATAGAAAAAGATTACTGTCCAAAAAATAGTGATTCACAATCACCCTGTTACACTGAATTTGATTGCCTATATAGGTTCTGCCTTAATGATAACAAGAAGACAAGAAAGGAGACATACTTTCGTTTCCTAGAATCTTCATTACATTAAAAGTGCTGAGACTTCTGGTTTCCAGTCCCACATACACGTTGCCACTCTGTTCTAACAACAGCGAAAAGTTGAATAACTGATAAGACAACAACTTTTATTAGATTCATAAAAGAGGTGATGGAAAACAGTTGCCTTCACTGTTTTAGAGACTGGAGAGACAGACTAGTGAATGCATTGAGTGACAGATTACCAGAACAGAGTCTTACCAGTGAAAACCTCAGTAGGAATGAGTACTCGGGTTGTAAACCTGAAATACAGTTGATGAATTGCTGAGGGCACAAAATGGACAAGTCTGATAATTAAAAACTCCAGGGGAACTCACAAAAGGGACCTCACGCTCTTGTGAAATGTACTTCCAGGAACTCTACTCGCTTCTCTCAGTAAATATCAGAAAAGTCTCCTCATCCCTCTGGTATGGGCATAGGAAAAGAAACCACTTTAGAATATGCCAGAACATTCAGTTCTTAGAAAGGTTTGCGCTCAGGAGAAACTGTTAACCAAAGCTTATCCTCTTGGGGTTTTATCAGAACCCAGGGGAAGGGAAATGCCCAATTTCAGCCACTTGTGTCCTCTTACATGAAGGAAGGGAAATATAGAACCTCAGCTCACTCTAACCATCCACAAAGGAGAAGGAAAATACTCACTTTCAACCTACTCTAGCCTTCCTTTACTACTTTTGGGGTGGCAGTGCTGAGCAGCACTTTTGAAGTTCACAGTCCAGAGGCATAGGCTTGATAAAAGACTGAGATTGAATCACATGACACAGGATGCTGCTTGTCCCCTGACATCATCCTACCACATTAATAATGATGTGTTTACAGCAGTCACTAGCTATATCATGTCCTGCTATCAAGAAAGAATTGCAAGGCATACCAAAAGGCAAAAAAAAGAAAACAAACCAACCCCCAATTTGAAGACGCAGAGCAAGCAGACATGACAGGGACATTAGAATTATCAGACTTGGAATTTAAACAAATATGATTAATATGCTAAGGGCTCTTAACGGATAAATAAAGTAGACAACATGAAAGGACAGATGAGCAATTTAAACAGACAGAAATCATAAGCAAAATCAAATAAAATGAAATGCTATGGGTCAAAAATATTGTTAACAGAAATGGAGGACATTTTTAAGTGTCATACTAGAAGGTATATTTAAGTATTATACTAGAAAGTATACTACTTGAAAACATAATACTTCCTTCTCAGTATTTCTATATTTTATTTCCTTTTCCTTAGCAAGTGCTATAAGACAAGAAAAGGAAATACATACATATAGAAAAGGAGGAAATAAAACTGTCTTTGTTTTCAGGTGATATGATTGTCCATGTAAAATATCTGAAAGAACTGACAACCCCAGAACTAATGGATAATAGCAAGGTTGTAGGAATATACATAAGTCAACCACCTTCTGTATTAGTTCATTTTCATACTGCTATGAAGAAATTTCCAAGACTGGGTAATTATAAGAAAAAGAGGTTTAATGGACTTACCATTCCACATGGCTGGGGAGCCTCACAATCATGGCAGAAGGTGAAGAAGGAGCAAAGGCATGCCTTACATAACAGAGACAAGACAGCATGCTCAGGGAAGCTGCTCCTTTATAAAATCATCAAATCTTATGAGACTTATTCATTATCATGAGAACAGCATGAGAAAAACCCTCCCTTATGATTCAGTTACCTCCTCTGGGTCCTTCCCGCAACACATGGGGATTAAGGGCGCTACAATCGAAAATGAGATTTGGCTGGGGATACAGCCAAACCATATCATTCTGCCCCTGCCTGCTCCCAAATCTCATGTTCTTAAAATTGAAAACACAAGCATGCCCTTCCAACAGTCCCTCAAAGTCTTAATTCATTCCAGCATTAACTCAAAAGTCCAAGTCCAAAGTCTCATATGAGACAAGGCAAGTCCCTTCTGCCTATGAGCCTATAAAATAAAGAGCAAGTTAGTTACTTCCTAGATACAATGCAGGTACAGTCATTGGGTAAATATACCCATTCCAAATGGGAGAAATTAGATAAAACAAAGGAGCCAAAGGCCCCATGCAAGTCTGAAATCCAGTAGGGCAGTCATTAAACCTTAAAGTTCCAAAATGACCCTCTTTGACTCCATGTATCACATCCAGGTCACACTGATGCAGAAGGTGGGTTCCCATGGCCTTGGGCAGCTCTACCTCTATGACTTTGAAAGGTACAGTGCTTCCGTACTGGTTGCTTTCACAGGCTGGCCTTAACTGTCTGTGGCTTTTCCAGGTGCATGGTGCAAGCTGTCAGTGGGTCTACCATTCTGGTAGTTGGAGGACAGTGGCCGTCTTCTCACAGCTCCACTAGGCAGTGCCCAACTAGGGACTCTGGTGGAGGTATGGGATGGCTCCAACCCCACATTTCCCTTCTGCACTGCCACAGCAGAGGTTCTCCATGAGGGTTCCACCCCTGTAACACACCTCTGCCTAGACATCCAGGTACTTTCATACATCTTCTGAAATCTAGGTGGAAGTTCCCAAACATCAGTTCTTCTCATCTGTGCACTGGCAGGACCCACACCACATGAAAGCTGCCAGTGCTTGGGGTTTGAACCCTTTGAAGCCATGGCCCAAGCTGTATATTGGCCCACTTTAGCCACAGCTGAAGTGGCTGGAGCACAGGGATGATTACAGCAGGGGGCCTGCAGTCCTGGCAGAGGAAACCATTTTTCCCTCCTAGGAGTATAATGCAAGGGGTTTCTGTGAAGGCTTCTGACCTGCCCTGGAGACATTTTCCCCATTGTCTTAATGATTAACATTCTGCTCCTCATTACCTATGCAAATTTCTGCAGCTGGCTTGAATTTCTCCCCAGAAAATGGGTTTTTCTTTTCTACTGCTTTGTCAGTGTACAGATGTTTCAAACTTTTATGCTCTGCTTCCTCTGGAATGCTTTGCTGTTTAGAAATTTTTCTACCAGATGCCCTAAATCATCTCTCTCAAGTTCAAAATTCCACAGATCTCTAGGGCAAGGTCAAAATGCTGCCAGTCTCTTTGCATAGCAATGGTGACCTTTACTCCAGTTTCTAACAAGTTCCTCATCTCCACCTGAGACCACCTTAGCCAGGACTTTATTGTCCATATCACTATCAGAGTTTTGATAAAGTCATTCAACACGTCTTTAGGAAGTTCCAAACTTTCCAACATCTTCATGTCTTCTGAGCCTTCCAAGTCCCTATGGAGTTCCAAAGTTTGCTACATTTTCCTATCTTCTTCTGAGCCCTCCAAACCGTTAACACCTCTTCCTGTTACTCTGTTGCAATGTAGTAGTTCCAGCTAGCAGTGGACAATTTGGAGTATGATTAAGTATCTTTGATCTCATACATACTGAAAAGATGTTCATTTGGATGTGTATAAAAATGAGTTTATACATCTGAACTAGAGAATTACTAAAGCCATCACAAATATGCTATTTTAGAATTATAAATCCATGTTTCTGCAGATCTCACATTCTCAGAAGGCATTAAAGGGCAAGTAAAGCAAGATATTTTAATATAACAATTTTACTTAAAGTAAATAGGTATTTTCTAGTGAGCAACTAATAATGATCAGGTAGCTGATTATTTTTCTAAGTCTTTACAGTGAATTAAATATATTCATGATGCTAAATGTACTCATACGTAAATTGTAAAAAAATTTTTTTGATTTGTATGAGGCCAAAAATATGCATGGTTTTGTATATATGACAAAAATCAAAAAAGAATTAGCATGTTAGCTAAGTGTTTACTTTTTGTAGCAAACTAAGATGTATCTTTAAACATTTTATCAAAATTAATACTGCCATGGTATTTGATGATGTTTGAGTAGAGGTGGGATTTTGGATTATTAAGGTCACAATCAGGAAATAGTTACATATGATATATTTCCATTTTAAAGTCATATAAAAATGGTAATTATGTGGTTTATTTTCAAGGAAACACTAATGGCATATAATGATGAAAACAGGTGGAACTGGGGAAAGTAAGCTTTCATTCAAAGACTATGGTCATAATTCAGGCCAAAAATGAACATTAAACAGGTAAATGCAATCAAAAGCTAGAGTATCTATTCCCAGTTACTGAAATCTGACTGAACCTAATTTTTAAAAAAGAGATGGGAACCTCTCTATCTCACCCAGGCTGGTCTTGAACTCCTGGCCTCAAGTGATCTTCCAGCATGTACAAGAAAGTGTGTACAGGGGAATTGCCCTTTATAAAACCATCAGATTTCATGAAACTTATTCACTGTCATGAGAACAGCGTGGGAAAAACCTACCCTCATGATTCAGTTATCTCCCACAGGGTCCCTCCAATGACACATGGGTATTTTAGGGAGCTCTAATTCAAGATGAGATTTAGGTGGGGACACAGCCAAACCATATCACCTTCCTTTGTAGCAGTAGTAAACATATGTAATTTTCAATAAAAAATATAATACCATTTACATTAGTACCCTCCAAAAACAAACAGGTACAAATTAAACAAAGTATCTTCAAGGTCTATCTGAGGAAAACAACAAAACTATGATAAAAGAAATCAAAGAACTACACAAATGGAGAGATAGTCTATGTTGATGAATAGGAAGACTCAATAGTGTTAAGATGTTCTTCACAACTTGATCGGTTCAGTGCAATCCCAATTAAAATCCTTGCAAGCTATTTACATTGTCAAGACGATTCTAATGTTTATATGGAGAGGCAAAAGGTATGCAGTAGCCATATTGAAGGAGAATTACAAAGGAGAGGATATTGAAAGAGAACACAGTTGGAGACTGACACTACCAGATTTCAAGACATACCATCAAGTACAGTAATCAAGACAGTGTGGTACTGATGAAAGAATAATACACAAATAGGTTAATAGAACAGAATACAGAGCTTAGTAATAGATGCACATGTATATAGTCAACTGATTTTGACAAAGGAGCAAAGGAAATACAATGGAGCAAAATAGTGTTTTCAAGCAATGATTGTGTAACAACTGGATTTACATGCAAAATTTTACAAAGAAAATCTAGACATGGACTTCACACCTTTCACAAAAATTAGCTTAAAATAGATTATATACCTAAATATAAAATGTGAAAGTATAAACTCTTAGAAGATAAGTTAGATAAAATTCTAGCTGACCTTGGATATGGAAAATTCTTTTTAGATATACCACCATAGGCACGGTTTATGAAAGCAATAACTGGTAAACTGGACTTCATTAAAATTAAAAACTTCTGATCTGTGATAGGATATGTCAAGAGAATGAGAGAAAAGCCATAAATTGGTCGAAAATATTTTCAAAAGATAGAAACGATAAAGGATTGTTATCCCAAATATGCGAAAACATATAAAACTCAACAATAAAAAAACATGCAACCTGATAAAAAAAAAATGGACAAAGACCTCAAAGGACACCTCACAATAGGTAAGCATATAAGACAATGCTGCACATTTTACATCATCAGGCAAATGAAAATTAAGACAACTGTAAAATATGACTAAATACCTATTAGAATGGTCAGAATTCATAACACTGAAAACACCAAATGCTGGCAAGTCTGTGGAGATACAGGAACTATCAATAATTGTTGCTGGGAATGCAACACGGTACTCTAGAAGACAGTTTGGCAGTTTCTTACAAAATTAAATATACTCTGTGTGTTCCAGCAATCACAATACCCAAATGAATTCACATGAAAACTGGCACATAGATATTTATAGCAGCTTTACTCATAATTGACAAAACCTGGAAGCAACCAAGTTGCCCTTCAGTAGGTAAATTAATAAATAAATTGGTACATCCTACAATGGACTATTATTCAGCACTAAAGAGAAATGAACTGTCAAGCCATGGAAAGAACATTAATGCATACTATTAAAAGAAGCCAATCTTAAAAGGTTATATACTGTGTGATTCCCACAATATGACATTCTGCAAGGGGCAGAATTGTGGTGACAGTAAAAAACAATCAGTAGTTGCCAGAGTTTGGGGAGAGGAAGGGATGAAAGATGGAGCATAGATGGTTTTGTTTTTTTGAGGTGGAGTCTCGCCCTGTCCCCAGGCTGGAGTGCAGTGGTGTGATCTCAGCTCACTGCGACCTCCGCCTTGCAGGTTGAAGCACCTGCCTCAGCCTTCCAAGTAGCCAGGACTACAGGCACGTGCCACCATGCCCAGCGAATTTTTTGTGTTTTTAATAGAGACAGGGTTTCACCATGTAAGCCAGGATGGTCTCATGACCTCGTGATCTGCCCACCTCAGTCTCCCAAAGTGTTGGGATTACAGGCATTAGCCCCCACGTCCGGCCAACAGATGATTTTTAGGGGAGTGAAATCATTTTCCATAATACTCTAATAGTGAATACATGTTATATATCTGTCCAGACCCAAAGAATGTACAATACCAACAGTGAACCCTAATGTAAACTCTGGATTTTACATGATTATTGATATGTCAATATAGTTTCATCAGTTAAAAGTAGCACTTAGTGTGTGATGTTGATAATGCAGGAAGCTATGCATGTGTGAAGGCAGGAAGTATGTGGGAAATCTCTGTACCTTCCTCCCAATTTTTGCTTTAACCTGAAATCGCTCTTAAAAAAAAGTATTAATGAGGGCTTGACGTAAGCTTGATCACCTGAAAATATTTCTAGTCAGAAAACAGATCATAGAAGTGAATCTAGTACAGACATATATTGTATGTATATATCATACATGTCTAGATATATACATTATGAAATTTGACAACAGTGTTCTCTTTCTACAATATTTCTTCATGCTTGTCTTGCCGGTGATAAAGACAGTCCTCAGGGCAAAATGTTTCATTATGTTGTAATGTGTTAAGTTTGGGGAATTGTTTTCCAGTTGTAAATACTGACTTTGATAAGGTTTCCAATAAGAATGCCTTGTGTATTATAGTAATCAAGAACATTTTTAAGGAGCCATTAAGTTCTTTGGATAAGATGGGCTCATTTTATCTCATCAAAATTGAGAAATATGTACAGAGCATCATCCTTTATAACATTAACTGTACTTCTGCTATGTTTACTTCAACTTCCCATTAAGAAATGAACTAAATGGTATTGTAACTACCCAATTAGCTAGCAATATGCAAGTTGGAGTATGATTAAGGATCTTTGATCTCATATATACTGAAACATGTTCAGTGGATGTATAGAAACATCTGAGCTTATACATCTGAGCTAGAGAATTACCAAAGTCACTGCAAATGTTGTACTACTTTAGAATTAATTTCAATAAATCCATGTTTCTGCAGATCTCGACATTCTTAAAAGGCATTAAGGGCAGGTAAAGTAGGATATTTTAATATAACAATTTTATTTAAGCACATATTTTCTAATCAACAACTTAGAATTATCAGGTAACTATCTTTCTGGCTATGGCTTTACAATGAATTAGAGGTATTTATGATGCTAAATGCACATACACATAAATTGTCAAACATTTCTTTCTTTGTACGAGGCTAAAAATATGCATGGTATTTGTACCTATGAACAAAAAAAAAGTATGAAAATGAACACATTTGCCAAGTGTTTACTTTTTGTTACAAACTAAGATGTATGTTTAAACATTTTACCAAAATTAATACTGCCTTATTATTTGATGTTGTTTGAGTAGAAGTGGGATTTTGGGTTATTAGTTAAGATCACAATCAGGAAATAGTTACATGTTACACATTTCCATAGTAAAGTTGTATGAAAATGGTAATTATGCAGTTTATTTTCAAGGAAACACTAATGGTATATAATGATGAAAACATGTGGAATTGGAAAAAGTAACCCTTCATTCAAAGACTGTTCATAATCCAAGCAAAAAATGAACATTAAGCAAGTGAATTCAATCAAATCCCAGAGTATCTATTCCCAGTTTCTGAAATCTGACTGAACCTAACAACCTAACTTTTTAAAAAGAGATAGGAATCTCTCTATGTCGTCCAGGATGGTTTTGAACTCCTCACCTCAAGTGATCTTTCAGCTTCAGCCTCTCAAGTAGCTGGGACAACAGGTGCTGTGCTACTGCTCCTGGCTTTGAACCTAAATGTTAAATACATTTGAGAATAGTTACGAAATGAAAATAGTCCTGGATTTTCAGGTACTTAAAAGAATTTCTACTTGGAAACATTCCCCTAATATTGATAGCAATGTCATTTTAATTACTTTTTCTTTGATTTTGAAAGGACTGAACTTGGAAACTGTTAAGGTATACACTATAAAATCATCCCAACAATTGTATTGATTATAAAATAAACCATTAATGTAGATTTTAAAAAAGGCTAAATATTTGGCTTTTAGTCCCAACAGGTATAAAAACCCAATCTGGCTTTTATGTGTAAAATAATGAAACCATTTTCCTCCTGATATTTTGTACTATACAGCATTTAGTGTCATTATATAGGCCAATTGGTTGTAAAATCAGAAATATTATCTAATGAACATTATTCCCTCATAAAGCACTAAAGCAGCAAAGGAGTTCTCATTAACACATGCTTTTCAAAATTGCATTTGCTTACTCTAGTCCATCTCCATTTTTTCAAAAAATTGATAATAAAAGATATATTTTAAGCAATCTTTGCTGGCAAAAGGATGAAAAAAGTAATTCATATTTATTTTAGTTTTAGGAAAGTTTGAATAAAAAGTATGTTCATGTTCTCAAGTAGAGATTAGGTGATAAAATAGTTAAAAATATCAAATTATAGGCATCATTAATTTTTTTGTGTTTTTTTCCTAATAAAAAGAACTTCTAGGGGCTTTGCTTTCATGTTTCACAATAAACTTTATCTTAAGCATGTGGGGAGAAAATAAATTTAGTCACTAGTTCCATCTATCATGGGACTAATCTTTAAAGGCATATTGTTATAGCATATATTGTCGACTTCCAATTTTTGGTAAGAGATATATGAAAGACATAAAGATTTTTTTTAATTAAGATAGATTATAGAACAATATTATAAAAATATATAAGATTAACTGAAATTATTCATATGAATAATTTAAAAGTAATGTTTTAAGTGTTCTAGAAAATTGTTTTACAAAAATGCTTTTTTGTAAATTTTCTTTAAAAATATATTGATTACATAATTAAGAGGTGAGTTGCTGATTTAGTAAAATCAAGTTTCTGTACAAAATAAAATTTTGGCAGGCTACACTGGCTCACGCCTGTAATCTCAGCACTTTGGGAGTCCAAGGTAGGTGGATCATGAGGTTAGGAGTTTGAGACAAGCCTGGCTGACATAGTGAAACCCTGTCTCTACCAGAAATACAAAAAATTAGCCAGACAAGGTGGTGTGCCCCTGTAATCCCAGCTACTCAGGAGGCTGAGGCAGGAGAATCACGTGAACCTGAGAGACGGAGGTCGCAGTGAGCCAAGATTGCGCCACTGCATTCCAGCCTGGGCAACAGAGTGAGACTCCATCTCAAAGACAAACAAATTAGTAAATAAAAAATAAAATAAAATTTATTGTTTAAAAACATAGCTGGGTTTAGTGGCTCATGCTTATAATCCCAGTGCTTTGGGAGACTGAGATCGGAGAATTGCTTGAGTCCAGGATTTCCAGACCAGCCTTAGCAAGGACAACATAGTGAAACCTACAAAAATGATTTATTGTTATTTAAATAATGTGAAATATTTTAGTATAGTCAATAAAATGTTAAAATTGTTCAGGAGGAAAACTTTACCAATAAAAATGTGGACTGTAAAGATAATACAATTTATGCCATTATGAAACAGGGGAGATTGAAGTAGATTGTTGCTGAGAAGAAATACTGTTTTCTTATGTAGGATGTGCAAGCTTATAATTTGTCTTACTATTATACTATTAAAATTTTCATGCTCAACCTTGATGATTAGTTTAATATATTGGCTTCTCAATTCCCTGATATCTTCGATGACCTTTTCCTCTACTTCACCAAAGCCACACACTTCCAGTGTCACTTTCTAGAACCTTGCTCAGCTTTGACCTATTCAGTTGCCTGATTTGGGTCATGGTGCCCACTGCTCTGAGTTCTACTTCTTAATCTGTATTCTACACACATCAAAGCACTATTTCTCCCATGGAATATTGCAGTAGCCTCCTAGCTCGTTTCCATGAACTCACTACTAGTGGACATTGTTCACATTGATGTCTGCTATGGTCTAAATGTTTGTGTATGAAGTTCATTGTTAAAACCATCCTCAATATTGTGGCATTAAGAATTGAGGTCTTTGGGAGGTATTCGAGTCATGAGTCCTCTGCCCTCATGAGTGAGATTAGTGTCCTTATCAAAAAGACCTTAGAAGGCTTATGCACCTCTTCTTCCATGTGAAAACACATATAGGTGCCCTCTACCAGGAATAGACTCTTACCAGATAATGAATCTGTTTCTGTGTTGGAGTTGCACTTTCCAGCCTCCAGAACTGTGAGAAATAAATTTCTGTTTTTTGTTTTTTGTTTTTTTTTGTTACCCAATTTAAGGCAGTTTGTTACAGTAGCCCGAATAGTCTAAGACAATGATAAATAATTCTTTGCAAAATATGAATATTTTAATTCCAGCCTCCTGATGAAAACACTTCCATTAATTCTCATTGTTTTTAAGATAATATTCTAATTCCTAACAAATCCAAAAACATACTACCACTTTGTATTACTTTATCTTTGCTCAGAGATTCAGATTTCTCTTCAGGATGTTTATTTAAATCTGTAAATATTATTTTATCAGATTTATGTACAAATATCTCCATGTACTTCCCTTTCATATGTTAGGACATTATTTCATAAATTATATTTTGCCTCCCCAGCTACAACATAAGATATTTGTATATCTACTATTACAGTTAAAATGATTTAAATAGATAATACATGAAACTGTACCATAGTGAGATGTGAAGTTTGGAACAATAATTTGTTTTCTTTTTGATTTACAGAGAGACGTTTATTTCTTAATAACAAGATAGAACTGGTAGTGTCCTCCTTCGTAGCAATCAGAAAGCACTGGGTGTTGCAACACCACTTAGACACTTACTGCAAAGTGATACTTCACCGCCAGTTAGATCAATATGTCTGTGCCTTCATCCCAGGAGGCCAGTAGAGCAGGAAATTGCAAATTAGTGATAGAATTTGGAAGAGCAAGTGAGGTTCAATTGCCCTATATTATGAAAAAGGGTATAATGCTTTGAGTTTGATTTTGTAGTTGTGCTAATATTTTTGTCCTTAAACTGCTCCTTTTATTTTCTCTTCCTCTGAAATGGAACTAAAATCACTCTATGGTATATTACGGCTTTTATTTTTCTTACAGCTACTTTTTCCATTATATAAGTTCTCAAATTCTGCTTTTGACAAACTAGGCAAACTAGGCTATTTAGATATGAATCAGAAATGTATTGAAACACAGTAATATAATTATCTTGATTTATAATAATACCTTCTATTTTTAAATAGCATAATTTTTATAAAATTAAATTTTCAATAATTTTTTCTAACTCTAATCACATTTCAATAAAATATTAGTAGTTTTAAAATCACAGTTCCAACATTTGAACTGATCAGCATAATCTTCATCATTAATTAATATAAATAAAACACAGTAGGATTTTATATTCTGCTAAAACCTATTGTTTATAAAATTAATTTGAAAGATTTGATTTCTTTCCATATCAAAAAATTTCAGGACATATCTTATCATCCATTCCTATCTTCTCGAATCTATTGTCTTCTCTCTCTTTTTACTTTTGGACAAATGGCGGAAGCCTGTTTTTTGGGAATTGAGATAACAGATAATTGAGGACTAACTTTTAATAGTTGTTTTCCTACCCAGCCTGCTTCAAACTGCAACAGCTGGGGGATGGGGAGGTTAGAATCTAAGAGGAATTTCCTTCTAGAGTTTCTAGAAATACCCGAGACTGGTAATTTCTAAAAAAAAAAAAAAAAAAGAAAGAAAGAAAGAAAAAGAAAGAAAGGTTTAATTGACTCAGTTCCACATGGCTGGGGAAGTCTCATGAAACTTATAATCATGGCAGAAGGGGAAGCAAACACATCCTTCTTCAAATGGCAGCAGGAAGGAGAAATGCCAAGGAAAGGGTGGAAAACCTCTTATAAAACCATTAGATCTCCTGAGAATTCACTATCATGAGAACAAGATGGGGGTAACGACCCCCATGATTCATTTACTTCTCATTGAGTCCCTCCTGTGGCATGGGGGGATTATGGGAACTACAAGTCAAGATGAGATTTGGGTGGGGACACAGCCACTACACAGTCATCATCTATCACTGTGTAGTGGCCACCCTGCTGAATTAGAAGGGCTGCACCCAAAATTTGGTTCAGATGAGAAGGTTGATGATGTTATTCATGCACCAAAATTAAGTGAAAAGGCTTTTTACTGAATGAGACTTTATGGCAGAGTAGGACAGACTTCCTAATTTTGTCCAAAAATGACTGACAAAAGGAAAAAGACTGGTTTGGAATTTTTATGGTGGTTTGGGGGTGTGGTCAAAGCAAGGCTTCATGACTGCAGGAAGAGTCTTATGTGGTTTTGAACTTCCTGCCGGCATCAGAGAAAGCATTAGGCTCTCTTAACAGCTTGCGATAACGTGGGGCAGAAAGGGGGGTGAGTCTTGAAAGCTTTCCGTAGTCAGACCTTTGATTACAACAACTTTTCTACTAAACACATTTTTTTCCCCAAAGACTGAAGTCTGGTCTTTTTTCATATGTTAGCTGACTGAGAATATGATATGAGAATATGAGTGAATAGCTCAAAATCATGAGACATTTTAAGAGAACAACAACAATTTCCAAAGACAAGCAACATGCTGGATTACTGATTTCCTCAGAAACAAAACTAGAAAGATGGACCAGTACTTTTAAATTAGCATAATAAAAATACAACAACATAATATATCAAGAGAAAAATGTTAGTAATAGTAAATAAAAGTACATGAGAAATTACCAGGAATAACTATGGTCCATGAAGCATTCAAGAAAGTAAATTCATAATATCATAGCAATATATAACAAAAGAAGCAAATCAAAAAGACCAAGGAAATACTGTAAAAGATGTCACAGAAAGGGAATTAAAATTCTGGGGAAGAGCTATGTGAAAAGTAACCATAATGACTGTTTTGGCATTTAAAAATATAAAAGGCAGATTGAATGTATAAAGTATAAAGTCTGCTTTAAAATATGAAGTATACTATCTATTGTATGAAAGATGAAAAATAACTAAACACACACATAGTAGTAGCATTTAAAAGACAAAGAGATGGAGGTGACATAAGCAAAATAGCAGAATAGGAAGTCTCAGGCTGCAATGTCTACCAACACCCCCCTCCCCAACACTGCCTCCCTTCAAGAAGGATCCACAGAGAGAAACCAACTTCTCGGACACCAGCTAGAAAGGAAGAGGTGTTTATTATTACGGCCCTGGAGCGAGGCTTTATGTTTTATCTAAATGGCCAAGCTCCCCTAACAAAGAGAAGCTTTGCCTTTATATAGGCTTATACTCTAGATATTACACATGAAAAAATCTTAGGTTTACAGCCTTAGAAGTTACAAGTGAAAGGGTCTTGGGTTTATGGCTTTAGAAATCACATATGAAAGGGTCTTGGGTTTATAGCTTTAGAAATCCCATATGAAAGCATCTTGGATTTACAGTTTTAGGAATTACATGTAAAATTGTTCTGGTCTCCAATGGAGGACTGGGGTGGAGGTTTGATCTTGTTTAAGTAAAAACAATGTCTTCCAGAGAGATTCCCCCATACCACGCCTGCTATCTTATAGGAAAGTGATTTAGGAGGTGCCAGTCGGACAGCCTGTTCTTCTATTGAAATGCAGTGTGGAAGTCAAGAGGAAGGTGATCCTAGCTGCCTGGGTCTCCTTCCTCACCACCGTGCCACCCAACACCTACAGAAAGTATAACTAGCAAATATCTACAGACCATGCATCTTTTAGAAAACCTCAATACTTGGCAAACATCTTGAGACACCCACGTCATTTGTGGAACTGAATGAAAACAAATTAGATGATTACGAATGATCTCACTATGATGCTGTTCTTCATCCCCCCTGAAGTCAGCGCAATGCCAGACAGAGGATTTCCCTGGGCCCACAGTTTCTACAGGGGGAAAAAGGAAAACCAGAGGCACCCAATCTTCCCTAGCATTCTGAGACTCTTCCCAGAAGCCCACTTCAGTCTCAACTCATGGGGAATAATGGGGATCATGGCATAGCTAAACTGCCTGGGGTCAGACAGAGACCAAGGTGGCAGAGCTCATAGTGACCAGCATACAGATCTTGCTGGTATCTTTGTGTTCCTGACAGCTCAATCAGTGATGATACCAGCCAACTTTATAACCACTCTTCAAAACTGAGCTGAATGCCTTCGTAGGTAAGATATAAAGTTCATTTTAGTTTGAGTCTCTAGACAGCTAATCTCCATGCTTAGCCCCAGAGCACAGCATAATGACCCTGCCCAGGCAGGGACACTCCCACCTTCATACATTTTCGAGAAGTATAGAGGCTAGACCTGCTTTACCTGAGAGATCAAAACTAGCTCACCGCAGGCCTCCACCTGAGTGGGAGGCGATCCTCAGTTATGCATTTCCAAGGAGCATAGCCTCTGGTCCCACCTGTCTCAGGCAGTGACTAACAAATATCAGAGCACAGTCTGTAGCCCTGCTTAACTGCATATCCCATATAGTAGAATTTCCTGGCCAGAAAATACATCTGCTTACTAGCCTGAATAGAAGGGAAAACAGTACCCAGCCAGCAGCTCTCCCTGATAGCAGAACCGTCTCAACGATTCTGCTGGATGGCAGAACTCAGCTCGCAGCCCCACCTGAGAGCAGAGCAAAGTCAGTGACCCCATACATTAGAGAACATGTAACAAAATCTGCCTGCCTGGGACTGTCACCAACAGGCCTTTCCAGAATCACGGGCTAGTCTAAATAGCGAAGGTATATTCCTGCCAAATAACACTTAAAAAGGCCAGAAAACGGGGCTGTCTCCTCAAATGCACAGACAACAATGCAAACACACAAGGATTATGAAAAATTAGAGAATCATTACACTCCATAGGAAACTAATAAAGCTCCAGTAATGGACCCCAAAGAAATGGAAATCTCTGTAGTGACTGGAAATTCCAGAAAATCTTCCTAAAGAAGTTCAGTAAACTATAACAACATATGGATTAAAAAATTAAGACTTGGGAAACAATTCACAAAGTGAGTCTTACAACAAAATAGAAACAATTTTAGAAAATAGAAATCCTAGAGATGAGGAATACAATGATCGAATTACAAAATTAAACAGAAGGTTTCAACAGAAGATGTGATTAAGTGCAGAAGACAATTCACTGGAGAACAAAATTTACAATTATCCAATCAAAGGTGCTAAAAGCCAAAAGAATGAAAAAATATAATGAAATCCTAGAGGAATTATGGAACACCGTGAAGAGACCAAAGTTTTACATAATAGAAGTTACAGAAGGTGAATAAAGAGAACAAGGGCCATAGAGCATATTTAAAGAAATAAGGGCTTAAATAAGCTTCAAGAATCTGTGAATAGATGCCAACATCCAGGTATAGGAAGCACAGAAGTCACCACTCAAATACAACTGAAAGAGAAATTCATCAAGACACATAAAAGTCAAACTACCAAAAATCAAAGACAAAATAATCTGGAGCAGCAAGAGATAAGAAACCCATCACATGCAAGAAGTGTCACTATCAGCAGACTTCTCAGGAGAAACAGGGCAGGCCAGGGAAGAGTGGGGTGATATATTCAAAGTGCTAAAGAAACACAAGCTTCTAACTAAAAATACTTTAATCAGAAAATTGGTCTTTTAGGAATGAGGAAGAAGACAAATTAAAGCAAAGGGGTTTCATAACCATGACACCAGTCTTGGAAGAATTGCTAAAAGGACTTCTTTAAGCTAAAACAAAAAGTCACAAATTAATAATGATACATATGAAACAACAAAACTCAGTGGTATAAGTATAAAGCACAGCCATATATAGAATACTCGAGTACTGTAATGAGCACATGTAATTTTATCCCTGGTAGAAGAATTAAAAGACAAAACAATTTAAACTATAGCTGAAATAAATTGTCAAGAGACACACATAACAAAATGTTGTAAATTCTGACCTTAACAATATAAAGTGTGTGTGGGAGGAGGAAAAGTGTAGAATTGTATACAAGTTAAGTTGTTACCAGCTTGAAGTAGGCTGTTATTAATACATGTATATGTTATATGTAAACCTCATGAGAAACACCAATCAAAAATTATTAGTCAGACAAAAAGCTTGGAAAGGTCAAAATATGCCATTGCTTTAAAAAAATCAATACATAAAGGAAGACAGCATAAGAGGCAGAAAGAAACAAAATATCTGCAAAACAACCAGAAAACAGTTAACAAGATGGTAGCAGTAAGTCCTTGCCTATCAATAACTACCTAGAATATCAATGCATTAAATTATCCAAAAAAGGGAGTAACTGAAAGGATAAACAATCCCCAACTATTCGCTGCCTGTAAGAGCCTCACCTTGTATTTTAGGACACGTATAGGCTGAAAATGAAGGGATGGAAAAAGATATTCTGTGTAAATGAAAACAAAAAGAGAGACAAGGTCAAAAACTGAAGTAGGTGACACATAAGAACACTATATGATGATAAAGGGGTCAATTTATCAAGAGAATATAGCAATTTATCAAGAGAATATAATACACATACATTCAACATTGGGGCACCTAAAAAAATATGAAATGATCTTGAGAGAGATTGCCATGCAATAATAGTAAGGGACTTTAATATATCACTTTCAACAATGTACTGATTATTCAGACAGAAAATTAATAAGAAAACATGGGACTTGACCACATTAGATCAAATGGACATAACAGACATACACAAAACATTCCATCCAATAGCAACACCATACACAGTATTCTCAAGCACACAGAGAACATTCTCTAGGATAGATGACCTGTCAGGACTAAAGCCTCAGAAAACTTAAGAAGTTTGAACTTATATGAAGTATCTTTTCTGACCCACAATGGTATGAAACTAGAAATCAATAATGAGGAATTTTAGAAAATTCACAAATACATCTAAATTTAACAACATGCTCCTGAACAAATGGGTCAATAAATTTTTTTAAAGAATTTAAACATATCTTGAGACAAAAATGGAACCACAACATACCAAAACTTAAGTAATACAGCAAAAGAAATTCTAAAAGTTCTTAACAATAAATGTTTACGTAGAAAAAACAGATTTCAAACAACTTAATCTTATTCCTCAAGGAGCTAGAGACAAAACAATCTAAACACAAAGATGGGAAAGGAAGGAAATAATAAAGATTGAGTAGAAGTAAATAAAATAGAGACTAGCCAAACAATATAAAAGATTAATAAAACTAAGCATCAGTTTTTGTTTTTTTGTTCGTTTGTTTTGAGGCAGAGTTTCGCTCTTGTTGCCTAGGCTGGAGGGCAGTGGCGCGATCTTGGCTCATTACAACCTGCACCTCCTTTAGAAGCTTTGCTACACAAACATCCACAATGAAAATACTTTTGGATGAAATACTTAAGTAAGACCAAAAAATCCAGAAAATTTTGCAAAAGAAATATGAATAAAGGTGTTAAATAACCTGGGAAAGTTTATATTTGTCTGTGTATATTTTTAGGTAATACTAAAGGAAAAAGACAAAATATCAATTATGAGATATAATTAGAAGTCTCTAGAGTATATCAACACAAGATGGGAATAGAACAATATGAAATATGCGTAATTTCTTTAATAATTGGAGGGAAATATAGATAGCAATTAAAGTGTTACAAAAAATAAGGAAAGTTAGGTACCTGAAATAAAATTAGAGTGATAGTGGAAAGTTCCAATGTAACATTGCAATAAATATAAATTGTCTAAACTCATGGTTAAAAGACACAATGACATTTTAATTTTAAAAATTTGAATATATATACAAATATTCACACATGCTTCACACCTGAAGCATAAGGACACTCAAAAATTGGAAGTAAAAGAATATAAAAGACATATCAGGCAAATGCTAGTCATAAAATTATCATAGGTGATAAAACCAGAGTCTGTAATGTCCTTAGGTTTTAATACAACAGGTTCAGATGAGGTTTCCTTAGATTACTTGAAATACAATAAGGTTATGGAGCTCTTATTTTTATTTCATATAAATCAAGTAAACATAGTTTGCAAATATTTTCTATTCTGTGCTTTGTCTGTTTACTCTTGATATTTCCTTTTGCTCTGCAGAAGCTCTTAAGTTTAATTAGATACCTTTTTGTCAATTTTTGCTTTTGTCGCGATTGCTTCTGGCATCTTTGTCATGAATTATTTTCCAGTTCCTGTGTCAAGAATGGTATTGCCTAGGGTGTCTTCCAGCATTTTAAAATCTTTAACAAAATTCTTGCAAACCCAAACTGAATCCAGCCATATGTCAAAAAATCAAATCCATCATAATCAAGTAGGCTTTATTTCTGGGAAACAAGGTTGGTTCAATGTATGCAAATTAATAAATGTGAATCCATCCCATAAACAGAACTAAAGATAAAAATAACTGCATGATTGCTTCAATAGATCCATAAAAGTCTTTTGATAAAATTCAGCATCCTTTCATTTTGCAAACTGTCAATAATTTATGTATTGAAGGAACATACCTCAAAATTCTAAGGGCCTTATATAACAAACCCACAGCCAACATCTTACTAAATGGGTAAAAGCTGGAAGAATTCCCCTTAAAAACTGGCACAAGACAAGGATGCCCCTTCTCACCACACCTATTCAACATAGCATTGGAAGTCCTGAAGAGCAGTCAGGCAGGAGGAAGAAAGAAAGGGCATCCAAGAAGGAAGAGAGAAAGTCAACCTATCCCTGTATGTAAATGCTATTATTCTATATCTAGGAAACCCGATAGTCTTTGCCCAAAAGCTCCTTCAGCTCATAGACAACTTCAGCAGTGTTTCAGGATACAGAATCAACTTACAAATATCAATAGCATTCCTGTGCATTAATTTTTTAATACTCTGACCTAGTATGTAATTAATTAACACTGCATTGCAGAGAGCAAGTAAATAGCATGTGTTGCAAAGGTCTCAAACATAAATGCCTATGGGACAACCTGGTCACATAAATGAGTGACGTGAACTTGATGTAAAATAACAAATGACAATTCAAACTCAGCCTCTGTGCCCGGGTGACAACAAGGAATGGTAGGCACTGAAATCAGAACTGTTCTTAGTTGTAGTAGACGGCTGCCATGTGGAAATGCAGCCATTGTCACTGAATCTGCCATTTACTTAACGAAAACATCTCCATTTTTATGGGAACTATTTTTAATTTTTTAAAATAATAATGTTTGCCAATTCAAATAAAAGAAAAAAATAACAATGAATTCTAAAGAAAACCTTTGGTCACATGAAGTCTACATGCCACAGCTTGAAACATCTTGTGGATCTAGATTTTGACAGATAGCCAGCCCTGTGAGTGACCAAAGCTAGCAGGCTTATGGTAGAGCATGAGTTGAGAGAGTAAGAAAGGTTTTTCTGTTCCCAAACATCTGCCTACTAATATGTCAATGTCAGAGGAGGAGTGGAGAATGGGACTTAGCGGGTGGGTTTGGAGGATCAGCCATCACAGAGCACTTGAGTACTGAGATGCAGGCAGTTAAAGAAGAGGGTAACATTCTTGGGCTTTTAGGAGTAGAAAGATTGCCTGGGAAGAAACAGGGTGCTGATAATTTATCAATAAACAAAAGCCAAGTATCTGGCTCAAGAAAATGTCGATAGATTATGAAATTATATGTAATGACTCATAGGTGGATTAGCTGCTAAGAAAAGTCATACTTCTCAGTATTCTGCTTGGTGTTTCTGTTCCTTACTGGATGATAGTTTAAGAAGCTGATGACCTACAGCTAATGAGCTGTGTAACATAAATGTAAGATACCCAGGTTTAAAATCAATTTTTGAATATTTTCTATAGATCTTAGGCACATTTAAAAAAAATCTTATAGATGCAGATTTGTATCAACCATGATAAGGGGATCAAAAATAATACCTATTATTATTACTACTATTAACTCTTTAGCTTGGGTAAAAGTCATGTAGAAGAATTGAACAATATCTTACCACTTTATCCTCTCATTTACCCAATGAAAGTTTTCTGTGTTTTATAACTTCAAGTTGTTTCAGATACGTTTGTGAGTTTGTGCATTCATTTGCAGTGTTCTCCTTTTTATTAGACTGTAAGAATTGCTTCTTTTCAAACTGTGTCCAGTCCAAAGATAAGCTAGTAAAGAATAGGTATTGTTAATGTACTGAAGGAAGTTAGGAGTCAAGACAAATTTATGGAAACATTATACATGAAACTTATGAATAGGATTAAAAGATCCTTTGGTCTTACTAAGATGTGACAACAAAGAGACTCTAGCTACTTCAGTCTCCATCAAGGGAGACAAACATGTTTGACATACTAAGGCAAGATTTAGTTATATGAAGAAAGAAACTGAAGAAAATTCTAGCTGCCTGCCTGTTATAAAAGAGGGTTATATATCCTTCTTTTGTGACCACTGTCACTAAAAATTCTTCCTCTGCCTATGAAAATTTCAGCATATAATTCGCCCCAGCAGAGGGAACCCAGGTGCAAGTATAAGGTCTTGAAAGCATAGGACACATTTTTTTCAGGCTTGAAAATCCATTGCTCAGTTTTACATTTCTCTTCAGGTTAAAAGCAAATCTCGGTGTTGTTAGGGGTACAGAATAATTCCTTAGTTCTTTGGTCAATATTACTTTAATGCAGCTTATTTAACACGGTGGATGCTTCTGCTTCTGTCCAAGATGGAGTAACAGGGACCTCGGTTCACTGCCTAGAGTTTTCAGGCCATTGCACAGGGTGGGAAATTTTATCAGAGCCTGACAGTCTTGCAGAGTTAAGGAAGAAGAGACTAGAGTTTGCAGATGCCAAAATGGCCAGAATTTCTGGAGCAGATTACCAGAGAGGAAGGAATTCCATAGTAAGAAAGAACTCTGAAGAGGCAGTCCCCTCAAACCTTTGGCTCAATATTGATTTGCAGACGCATGAGAGGTAACTACCAAAAGTGGGGCTGGGAGGGCAATTAAAAGTAATAGAACAATTCACACAGCACTAGGAATAGTTCTTGTTCCCATCAGCTAGAGTAAAACCTTATAGTACGTGGGTTACTGGGCTACCAGATAGAATAGTCAGAAGGTATTTTCTTAACAGTTTGGCCCTAGACCAGAGGTCCCCAAGCTTTTTGGTACCAGGGACCGGTTTCGTGGAAGACAGTGTTTCCATGGGATAGGAGTAGAGGGAGGGAAGGTTTCAGCTGAAACTGTTCCACCTCGGATCATCAAGCATTAGATCAGATTCTCATAAGGAGCACACAACCTAGATCGCTTGCGTGTACAGTTCACAGTAGGGTTCTCTCTCCTGTGAGAATCGAATGCTGCGTCTGATCTAATAGGAGGCGGAGCGCTCAGGAGGTCATGCTTGCTTGTCTGCTGCTTAGCTCCTGCTGTGCAGCCAGGCTCCTAACAGGCGAGAAGCTGGTACCAGTCCAGGACCTGGGGGTTGGGGGAATCCCTGCCCTAGACAAAAGCTATTTGTACCTGCTTTAATAAAACTTAAGGGCAAGCCTTGAAACATCGCTTGATTAACTGAATGCCAGAACAAACGTTAACATCGTTTTAAAGGGCATAAAAATCCAGCAATGAACAATGTCCAGCATACAATTATAAATATAGAAAAGCAAAGGAACAGAAGAATGTGATGTATATTCAAGAGAAAGATGATAACTAGATATAAACAGATTTAGAGCTGAAAAAGATGATTGAACCAATACAAGAATGCCAAAACTGATGATAATTATTCCTCACATGTTTGAGACAGTGGAGGAAAACATGCTCATGACTAGGAGAGAAAGATTTGTATTTTTTAAAAAGAGCTGAGAAGAATTTTATTAAGCATATAAATTGGAAAATTGAAAATCAAGCACAAAAGAGAAAAATCTAGCTACACTGTATGTCAGAAATTGTGAATACTGTGAAATTCAGAGGAATGCATGGGTAATAGTCTGTGAAGATGCCCTGTAGGGTTTATCTGAATATATACTCATTAATCTTTTGCTCTCCAGTGGGGAACACTGTACTTGATATAAAGTTAAGTACTCACTGTTTTCTGAAGAAATGCTAGAAACACACAAATGCAATCGAGTTATTTCCAACTATAATAACATGTGAACTTTGTTTTAAAATAATAGTTTCCTCATTTTCATAAATCATAGAAGATACTAAGTTCAGATTTTGAGATTATGTCACTTTTGTACTCTTGAGATTTAACATTAATATTTAAAAGGCATTTTTATCTTTTTCGCTTTGCCAATAAAGGATTTGGCATTGATCTTAAACAGGTTTGTAACAGACTTGCTATGAATCACTGCTTCCCATTGTTTTTACAAATCGCAATTGATTCTCTGCAAGTTTTGTAATCTTTTGTACACAGTTCAAAGATATTTCCTTAAACTCTTTTCCCCTGTTACAGAGAGTATATCCCCATGTGAATAATGACACAAAGTATCTTCTGTAAGCAAAGTACATAAATACAGTTATGCATCACTTAATGATGGGGCTATGTTCTGAGAACTGAATTGTTAGGTGATTTTTGTCATTGTGTTAGCAGCAGAGTATGCGGACACAAATCTTGATGATGTACGGCACTACACACCCACGCTATGTGATACAACCTGTTGCTCCTAGGCTACAGACCTGCACAGCATGTTATTGTAGTAAATGGTGTAGGCAATTTTAATAAAATAGTAAGCATTTGTGTAAACATAGAAAAGGTATAGTAAAAATATAGTAGGTAAAAGTGGTACAGGTATATAGGGTATTTACCATGAATGGAGCTTGCAAGACTGGCAGTTGCCTGGGTAAATTAATGAGTGAGTGGTGAATCAATGTGAAGGCCTAGGACACTGCTCTAGACTTGTAAATTATCTTTCTTTCTTCAGTGATACATTAACCTTAGCTTATTCTACCACTTTTACTTTCTAAACTTTTAATTTTTAAAAAACTTTTTGACTCTTGTAATAACACTTGGCTGAAAACACACACAGATTGCATAACTGCATAAAAATATTTTCCTTCTTTATGGCCTTATTCTACAAGCTTGTTTCTATATTTATTTATTTATTTTCAGACAGAGTCTCACTTTGTTTCCAGGTGCCAGGCTGGAGTGCAGTGGCACAATCTCAGCTCACTGCAACCTCCACCTCCCGGGTTCAAGCAATTCTCCTGACTCAGCCTCCTGAGTAGCTGGGACCACAGGTGCATGTCACCATGCCCAGCTAATTTTTGTATTTTTAATAGAGACATGGTTTCACCATGTTGGCCAGGATGGTCTCGATCTCTTGACCTTGTGATCTGCCCGCCTCAGCCTCCCAAAGTGCTGGGATTACAGACATGAGCCACCACGCCCGGCCTATTTTTAAATGTTTTATTTTCTTTTTTACTTTGTAAATATTTTTGTTAAAATCTGAGACAAGGCACACACATTAGCCTGGGTCTCCACAGGGTCAGAATCATCAATACCACTTTCTTGCACCTTCACATCTTGTTCTACTGCAGGGTTTTCAGGGGCAATCACGTGCATGGATCTATCATAGCCTATGATAACAACGTCTTCTTTTGGAATACTTCCTGAAGGACCTGCCGGAGGCTGTTTTATAGTTAACTTTTCTTTTTTCTTAAGTAAAAGGCATGCACTCAAAATAACTAGAGAAAGCACAGTATAATAAATAAGCAAGTATTCTGCACTGCACATCATTTTATGTGCTATACTTTTATACCAGTGGTGGGGCAGTAGGTTTGTCTACAAATTAGACATTTGTAGTAATGTGGTACACATTTGTAGTAATGTGGTACACATTTGTAGAAATGTGGTAGCATTGCCACAAACACATGAGTAATACATTCTGCTAGGATGTCACAATAGTTATGATATCATTAGGTGATGGGAATTTTTAGCTCTATTTTGATTTTATGTGGCAACTGTAATATGAGTGGTCTGTTGTTGACCAAAACATTGCATGTGGTACATGAGTATAGATATGACAAAAGGCAACAAGTAAAGCTTTGAGATTATTCATTCAAAATACTTGTAGCAGCAAGATTCTCTGTATTCTAATTCTGGTCTTGCCTGGTTCCTGGTTCTCTCTTTTGTTCTCCCCACTGTGATCTGAGAGATTTTCCAATTTAAAAATATTCTTGTTTTCCATTTGCCTAGCAACTCAGTACCTAGGAGGAATGGCTGCCTCATGCATAACTTTGATACAGGCAAACACAACTAATGGCAAGCTACAGTAACCTTAGCATTGTTAAGAAGTTTCTGTCTGAAATTCTTTACATCTTGAGTGCACTAGTAGATGTTAAAACATCTTTTTATGAGAGTAACTCTGATTTCTTTGTTTTTTACAAATGTATTGTCTGAACAGATATTCTCAGATTTGGGTGCCACATTTGACATTTCAATCTAAAGTTAAGGCCACCAGCATTTACAGCTACTGCTGTTTCATTAAATATTTGTCAGAGAGAAAGATACAGGATTATTTTCCTTCATATGCCTAGTAAATTCAGCACTACACTTAAGAAAAAATGTCACTTCAACATCAACACAAATTTTATTTTTTGATTGAAACTCTGATAGCGTTATTATTCAGACATTGACATTAGCACTTCAAGATTAGTGCACATATCATAGATAGGAATACAATTTTCTTATTTGAAAAGGAAGATAGGGGATTTTGGAATTGACCTACTGCAAAAATATTTAATTTGCAGTTTACTTGGTGTACTTTCAGCATTGTTGTTGCCTAGGCTTATTTTACTTCAAAGCATAGTTTGAACTTCTCTATACTGAATTCATATTTTACATCTATTTCAGACAGGCCATTTATATTAACAATCTATTCAATTCATTACTACATGTCAAAGTGTACCAGTAAGGCACATCAAGAAACAACCAAATTCAAAATGTAAAATGTGAAAAATTGCGTTAATAAAAAAAAAAAATCCTTAGGCAGATAGTCGGTTGTACTAGGCTAGCTGCCTTTAAAACAGGGAGTGGCATTTTCATAGCCGTGAGACTTCATCTGTCTTCTATTCCATGTTATTTTGTAAATGATGTTGTTAATATCATATGAAAACAATATTTAATTTTGATAAGCATGATGCTTTCCTTTAGAGTAATGTTCTAGAAGATCTTAGATCATTTTACAGAGAAAGCTTTGGTACCACAAAACTCCTCTATGACGAATTTTCTTTGTAATGGATATGCTTACCAATGAAAGCATTTTGTTATTTTAACTTTTGTCTGTTCAAACTCTTGCCACTTTTTACCTGTTTCATATTATCAGTGATGTAAGAGTGAGACTGGTAAGAGATATTTTGTACCCAGTATATGACAAATTTAGTGATAATGCCATTTTTTTCTTCTGAAAATTATTTCACCATTTTTATCTTCATCCCAAAGATCTAAAACCTCTAAATTTATATCTTTACCTAATTGTGTAATAGAATGATTTGATATAAAGAAGTAAAAGATTTAAAAACCTATTTTCCCATTCCCTCCCTCACTTGCAAGGCAATTTTGTGAAAAACACAATTTCTCTTGAGTCTCAGTGAGCTGGAATGAAATACAAAAAATTGCCAAGTGCTGAGTTTCCTCAGTACTGGAAATCAGGAAAGTGCAGGTGGCTGGAGTTTCAAGATTGTCCTTCTTCTGAAGTTGATCACTCAGTTACACTTGTGGGAATGGTCAATAGTAAACCATTCAAATTGCTAAAGCAAAGACTTGTGTGTGTATGCGGGGGTGGTAGTGAGCCAGACTTTTGCTGTGTTACCCTGGTTGGAGTTCAGCGGTGGAATCTCAGCTCACTGCAACCTGTGCCACCTCCTGGTTTCAAGTGATTCTCCTGTCTCAGCCTCCCGAGTAACTGGTGCCTGCCACCATGCCTGGCTAATTTTTGTACTTTTAGTAGAGGTGAGGTTTCACCATGTTGGCCAGGCTGGTTTTGATCTCCTGACCTCAAGTTAATCTGCTCACCTCAGCCTCCCAAAGTGCTTGGATTACAGGTGAGAGCCACTGTGGCCAGCCCCTAACACCGCTTATTATCACCGGTAAACTGGAGGCGATACTCCTACCCTCAGAAATATACTCTAAAGATTAAATAGGGCTGGGCAGTTCATGCCTGTAATCCCAGCACTTTGGGAGGCTGAGGCTGGTGAATCATTTGAGGTCAGGAGTTAGAGATCAGCCTGGCCGACGTGGTAAAACCTTGTCTCTACTGGAAATACAAAGATTAGCCAGATGTTGTGACAGGCATCTGTAATCCCAGCTA
The DNA here is from genome assembly GCA_963574635.1 of Cheracebus regulus. Classification (NCBI taxonomy): domain Eukaryota; kingdom Metazoa; phylum Chordata; class Mammalia; order Primates; family Pitheciidae; genus Cheracebus; species Cheracebus regulus. Next base: position 131,476 of record CAUYQU010011819.1, read on the forward strand.
CTTGGGAGGCTGAGGCATGAGAATCACTGGAACCTGGGAGGCGAAGGTTACAGTGAGCTGAGATTGCGCCACTGCACTGCAGCCTGGGTGACAGAGGAAAACTCCATCTCAAAGAAAAAAACATTAAATAGAGTCCTGAAAGTTAAAATACGGAAGTGCTATTTTGAAATTTTGATCTTATGAAATTTGTGACAGGAATTGAATAACACGTGCGAATTACAACTCAAACTGCTGTAAAAGATTGTGTTAACTTTGTTTCTTTGAAGGCCTGAGATATGACTACTTAAGTTAACCGTAGCCAGGCATATGCATTTTTGTAGCAAGAACTCCTTTTGATTTTCTAGAGAGAAGAGTCATTATTGGCTTTCTGTTACAGTTTTTTAAGTTTGAGAGGAAAAACTGTGAAGGTGTGCAGTCAAGCATGAATCTATTGCATTGTTTTCTCTCTAGCTGTATACTGTCTTACTGGTATTTGTCAAGGTAAAGTTTGGATTTACTCATTCACAAAAGATATTCATTCACAATAACAAATAAGATTCAGTCTGTATTCACACAAAGATTTCAATTAGTAAAAAAGATACCACAGTTAAACATCAGCTGTGAATATGATATCATCAATGCACCTTTAGAGCTGGTGTGTGTGTGTAGACAGAGTCTTGCTCTTTCACCTAGGCTGGAGTGCAGTGATGTTATCTCAGCTGCTGAAACCTCTCCCTTCCAGGTTTAAACAATTCTCATGCCTCTGCCTCCTGAGTAGCTGGGATTACAGGCATGTGCCACCATGCTGGGCTAATTTTTTTTGTGTGGGAATGTGGTTTTGCCATGTTGGCTACGCTGGTCTCTTAACTCCTGGCCTCAAGGGATCCTCCCACCTGGACCTCCCAAAGTGCTGAGATTACAGGTGTGAGTCACAGCCTTCGGTCTAGAGCTATTTTTAACGTTTTAGTTGTTGTTTTCTCTTTGGTACTCAATATAGTATACTGAAAATACACATTCAATAAGCAAAGCCTAAATGAATGAATGGATATTCATGTGGAGATGAATATTACCAACTATTATAGGAAAACTATGAGACTTAACTATTGCTTGATGAATGTTAATAAAATTGAATAAGTAATGATAACATCAAATCTCAGATCTTCCTATCATAAAAAGTCTTTCAGATTATTGCATAATGACATACCATTAACATTTCCTTTTCTTTTCTTTGCCTGTGTTGTATTAAATATAGTAACTAGAATTAAAAATATATAGTATATTTTTTCAAGATATCAGAATAAGTATTCTACCAAAGGCCAACAAGAATTTGTAGTATACTTTTAAATGTTAAAAGTATTTACAATTCTATTAAAGTCAACAAATAGTTAATAAACTTGTGTATTCATCTCATTAGTGTTTATAGGCAGGTTTGCTTTTAAGACCACTGTAGTAGATACTTTGCTTAGATGGCTCCTTCTCTATTAGAATCACTAAAACAGTCTTTCAAATTCAAGGCTGATGAGTTTCTTAGAAAGCTAAATTGATTAAACTCAGAAAGTACAAAAGATGAATAGAAAATATCTTGATGAAATATGTAGATATATCTGCAAGACAATTGTTTCATGGACATTTATTTAGGTCCTAAATAAATGTGTATTAGGTCCTAATAAATGTGTATTTAGGTCCTAAATAAATGTGTATTTTTTCATTGAAAGTGTATTTTTTTCTAGTCCATTGTGACAGTCTCTGGTTCTTAGGTGCATGAGTTTTAGCAGGAAGATTGCATTATTCACCTTCTGAGCTTTGACAGAAACTGTTTAATTTATTTTCCATAATGTGGTCAATAGAACTGTAGTTTCTGAACTGTAAAATGCACAGAGAATTAATACCGTGGAGTTATTGCCAGATGGGATAAGCAAGCCTATTATGTCAGCACAATTGATGATTCCTTAATATGGGCTGAAACTCTACCTACTTAATTTTCTCTAAAACCAAGACATTAGTGGTTTGCCTTAAAGATTAGAAGATACAAAGAAACAGAAAAGAAAAACAGCTTGTCAATCATCTCTATCTAATATTCTGTTAAATGGAAAAAATATATTAAAAAATTAACAGTCCTTTTTAAATATGATAGAAAATAGTAAATTTTCCATTTACTAGGGATTTTTTAGATATTTTACTCTTTTAGAAGGCAATTACTGTACATAGTACATTGAGTGTATTGTGAGTATTTTTACCCAAAAGAGTTTAATTTTTTTATAAGATATATTTATATGATTAGTTTATAATATTTTGTTGGAAATTCATATTGTTATCATAAACGCCACAACTTACATTTTAGAACACACTGTTTTTTGATAAAGACCTTCTTGGTCAGGCACAGTGGGTGGCTTACACCTGTAATCTCAGCACTTTGAGAGGCCAAGGCAGGTGGATCACCTGAGGTCAAGAGTTAAAGACCAGCCTGGCCAACATTGTGAAACCCCATCTCCACTAAATATACAAAAATTAGCTGGGCATGGTGGCAGGTGCCTGCAGTCCCACTTGGTAGGCTGAGGCAGGGAAAATTGCTTGAACCCAGGAAGTGGAGGTTGCAGTGAGCTGAGATCATGTCACTGCACTCCAGCCTGGGTAAAAGAGCAAGACTCCATGTCAAAAAAAAAAAAAAAAAAAAAGAACTTCTTCGTGTTTTTCATCAACATAACTGTTTATCATTTTGTTTACTTGCATTTTATATGTTATTTAATTGTGAACTAAATGTGATAGGCAGGGTTTTGGCTGCTTTATTCTCTGGTGTTATTCCTGTGTATGATACATTACATGGCAAAGGGGTTTTAAGAAATTATGGTGAAATCTTAGAGTGATTATCTTGGCTTAGCTGGTGGGTCCCAGTGTAATCACATGGGCTTATAAAATAGAAGAAGAAAGCAGTAGTATGCTTTCAGAGTATCAAAAATGTGGGTGTACTAGTCTGTTCTCACACTACTAATAAAGACATACCCAACGCTGGATATATAAAGGAAAGAGGTTTAATTGACCTACAATTTTGCATGGCTGGGCATGCCTCAGGAAACTTACAATCGTGGTGGAAGGTGAGAGGGAAGCAAGGCTCCGTCTTCACAAGGCAGCAGGAAGGAGAATTGCCGAGCCAAGGGAGAAGATCCCTTTATAAAGCCATCAGATCTCGTGAGAACTCACTCACTTTCACAAGAATAGCATGGGGGAGAATGTCCCCATGTTTCAGTTACTTCCACTTGGTCTCTCTCTTAAACTCTGGGGATTAAAATTCAAGATGAGGTTTGGGTTGGGATAGAAATCCTGACCGTATCAGTGGATACCAGAAAGATGTAATGACAGAAATAGTAGCAGGCTCTCAAAGAATAAGAGACTCAATCTGCCATTGCTGGCTCTGAAGATGAAGGAAGGACATTGGGACAGCAATACGGATGACCTCTAGAAGTGAAGAATGGCCCTCAGGTGATAGCCAGCAAGAAAATGGTGACCCCAGTCCTACAACCAGAAGGAGCTTTCTTCTGCCAACAATCTGAATAAACAAGAAAGGAATTCTCCCCTGGATTCTCTAGAGAGGAACACATCCCTGTGGATACTGAGTTCAGCCTTGTGACACTATAGGCAGAGGACCTAACAGAGGCCTCTGTACTTCTGACCCACCAAATCAATGAGATGATAAATGAGGGTGGTTTTAAGAGGCTAAGTTTGTGGTAATTTGTTACAGTAGCAATAGAATACTGTTACAGTGACCTTCAATTTTTTAAGGCCCTAAATTACAAACTTTGAGCAAAATGCTTATCCTTTGTGAAATAGAATATTATAAAATTTTAAAAATATGAAAATCTGATAGGTTATTTTAGGATATTACAAATATCTATAAACAACCTTCATCTTACAGAAACATTACCAATTCTAACCAAGCTTTTTACACTTTATGATATCAGTGACACTCCTCTTGAATTACTTTGAATGAAACTACTGTTTGCTGTGACATTTAAAAATCATAATATAGATCAGATAGTTTGTTTTTTATTCATTGTATTCCATTCCTAGTTGTCTGTAGATGTCTTTTTTGTGTTGAGGCTAATTGTATTGGGAGACAGAGAAACTAAAAAGGAGAAATACTGTTTGAGTACTGTGCACCCAAGTCATCACTAACTGTCAGATTTAAAGACCTCTTCAGTTATTATTAAGAAAACCTGTCTGAATGAGGTGAACTCCATGAACATTTTCAGTTACTATTTTTGTGCCTGCATTACGTTATAGAACAAGGAAATAACTCCATCATTACATTAACTGCTCCTTGTTTTAAAGTTTGTAGATAATGTCTGATATAAATTACACCACTTTGGAATTATTTGGAAGTAGGATATTTACAGTTTATTTCACAATATAAGTAATAAATATTAATTGGTGTTAAATCCAGAGCATCTGTTTAAGTATATATATTATTTTGTTCCCCTTTCCAAAGCTAATAGATTACATGTGAGTAATCCCTTAATAGAGCTTTCTCCAATCTTCACAAAGTACAGGTGTCCACACAATTGGCTAGGTCAACACACAAATATCTAGAACACATTCTAGTTTTATTATGCTAAAGCATATATATAATTAGTGTGAAAAATAAAATGATTTAAGGAAAAATAGAAAATGCATAGTATATTTGTTATGTTAATGTGCATTGCTCTTAATATTCTGTTGCAGATTTCTATGTGATTGATATCAGTATTTCTCCATAAGCTATATATCATGTTCTCTCTGTAGAAAGGAACACTAGCCATTGTCCACTGAACCACTGAAGCCAGTAAATCCTGCCAACAGCTACTATCTCTGTTTGCCATCCTACAATGATTCTAAGTTCTCCCACAAGAAGCCCAGGGAGAACTCCTGAGTCTTTGAGTCCAAACTTCTTAGGAAGCTTGATATTTATGTTTTGTTTTCTGGTGGATACTTTATTCATATTCTGTGATTATAAATCACTCTCTACCTTACAGGTATTCATATCCCTGATAGTATTCTATTGTTGAAGATATCTCATTAAAAAATTCTTTTACGGCACAGCACAAAGGTTATAAATGTGAAATTGTATACCAACATCCATTCTAATGAAAATTTCAATATAGATTAATTATAATCAGCTCCAGCTAGTTTCATTTTACTCTTTCTAAAAGGGACAACTAGCCAAGGTCACAATAATGTCCTTTCATCTGATTAACAGTGTAGGAACGGGAATGGTTAGTTTCATAAAACATAAATAATTTATAATAATATGATTGGTATAATGTTGCTGGATGTAGTTACTAAAATGCCATTCACATTCTGTTGGAATTATTCAATAATTCTATTAATATTATGGCATACTACTTTGACCTTGAGTTGTCATATTCCTACAAATGAATAAAAGCCTGAGCTTTGATATGAATTTTATCTTATTAACTCTCCATAACTATAGAATCGAACTTGATAAATTCTTCCTTTAGCTATAAGAAGCCATGGAATAGATTCAAACCTTATTTTAAAACCACACTGCTATAAACAAGTAGAAACTTTTAGAAATAGGATAACATTTTCTTTTATGAGTTCAGATTCCTTATTAACTGAATATATCACACCTTGTATTGGGTGAGATAAAATAAAATGAGCTCTCTTACCCTTGATACGCTTATTCCATAGCTGAGAACAGTAATGGGAGGCTCTGATTTATGGTATCTACTGATATCTGTAATGTAAATACTTCTGTAGTGACTGTTTTCAAACTATCAACATGTCACTGTACTCCTAGTTAATAAGATATATGCACAATTGGCTCTTACTACCTAGTAGAATCCTCCTCCTGATAAAAAATAAAATGAAATGGATGGCTGATTTTCTTGCAATGGCAAGAATCTGTTTAGGAAGATTCTATGGGAAGGCCGCCTTAAATGGTTGCCTTCCCATAGAATATTATGTCCATATTTAAGGATACAATACATGAGTTCCTTGCACTATTTTGACATGTCCGCCTGTATCAGGGCAAGGCCTATTATCAGCTAAAATTCCAAAGCATTGGTATTTTACTTGCAAGATCAAAGATGGATAATTAATGTATTCCCTAGTGGGGGTGGGGTTATATGATCATAAAGACTAGTGAGAGTATCTTTGGCTAAGGGAACATAAACATCTTTGAATGCTTTGTAAATTTTAAGCTAAAGATACTGTCTTCATTACAAACTTTACAGAAGATTAGTGTGATAAGGAAATGTCATTTCTGAGTAAGAGGTGGTGTCTTTCAGAGTCTTAGAGATTTTTTTTATGGTGACTTCCTTGGTGTGTGCCTTGGTCATTTGATATGAAAGTTGAAATGTTCTAGCCTGGAAACATAAAATTAAGCAGCTTTTTGGCAATCATAAAGGCTGCAGCCTTTCAGTAAAGAAATACTTCAGTTCATCCTAGAAATAGACATACAATAAGTAAAACCTCATGGAGAGTAGAAGCTGGATAAAATCCATCTGAAGGTATTCAAAGTGCCCTAGCAGACTTTGGTTTCTAGCTGTAGCAGTCATAGCTCAACCAGAGAAATAGGCCTGTGTGTGATATATATTAAGAGATTTACTGGAAGGCGTTGGCTAACTCAGTTGTGGATGCTGGTGAGACAATCTGAAATCTGTAGGGCAGGCTGTCAAAAAGAGAAAGCTGGGACTCGCAAGCACAGGCTGAAGCTGCTGTTCATAGGTAGAATTTTGTCTTATTTCTGCTCTTAAAGCTATTCAAATAATTGAATCAAACCACCAAGATAATTTAATATAGTCAACTGATCGTGGCATTTCATCACATCTACAAAACATCTCCACAGAAATACCTGGGTTAGAATTTGGCTGACTACCTGAGAAAGGTAACCTAGCCAAGTGATACATAAAAAATACCATCCATTGCCATGTCTTCCCTTGATGGTTTTTTTTTTTTTTTTCAGAGCTATGTTGATGGGAGATAGATTAAAAGAAAATTACCTCACATGTCTTTTTAAAGTTCATTTAGGATAGCAACCAATTTTTGTGTATACTATGATGAGTAGTTTCATTGGGAAATTTTGATAACAGCCAATATCATACTGAATGGGGTAATACCCATTTGAAATCATCTGATGCCAACCAGGCTCTGTCTATGGAATATTGGAGTTGAGCTGAATGAAAGATACAACCACACAATTTCCATTAATCCTCTTCAGAATCTGGGGCTAAAATTTGATATTTTGTTATAGCATCTTTGATTTCTTCAGGGATTTATTCTTTGAAGGTTTAGTTGAGATTATAATGAGGTTGGCTGAACTGTTTTCCATAATGATCTGGTGGGGCATATTCTTTAGCTTCCATGTCATCAAGTTTTGCATGGACCTCTCATCTCTAAAAGGTAGGAGTGCATGTAAAGATATCTTAACTTGTCACCTTTTGGGTGGGGATTTCAGCAGAAATGAGAGAATCACTTTGTTTTCAAAGCATCCCAAACTTATGTACTACTCCAAAAGCATGCCTAGCATCTGCATATAGGTTTAGTTTCTGGTCTTAGACTGTTGACAGCTCTATTAAGTGCAGTAAGTTCCTCCATCTGGGTGAATTTTACCTCATGTAGAAAACTATATTCTAAAGGAGAGTTTAAGTTAATGATAGTATATTGTGTTTAATAAGTTTCAGTTTTGAGGTTGGATTGAAAAATGGGGTTCTCAGTAGGATTTCCGACAAACCTAGGCAAGGTACAGAAACTTCCCTGACTGAAGTAAGACAGTCATGAGGTAAATTGTTCTTTATCTTTCAAACGTTAGTTCCTGAATCAGTGCCACTATGAAGTCTTTTTAAATGCCTCCATATGGAGTGAATCACTTAATGCTACCATCGTATTTTGCATATGCTTGCAGTGCTAGACTTTTCACTACAAAGTGCGTTACATTTTGCCTGCCTGTGTTCCCTACTATCCTGTGAGCCCTTTGAGTACAAGGCCAAGATTAGTACACTGTTTAGTGAGTGTATACTGAATTACATTTGAATTAGTATAGTATTCTAAGGATTGCTAAGGATTGTTGGCTAGGATTAGTAGGCCTAGATTTACTGTATACATGAGGCACATATTTGAAATACCAAATGATATGGAAGCAAAGGAATCAATTAACTGTCTTTGTGATATAATATGGAAGTTGTGACTAGAAAAGTTTAGCAATAATTTATTGTCAATTGTTCAGCTTTTCCAGCTTTGGAATGCATCAGGCAAGGATTTATGAGTACTACTATACGTAAGGCCTGCACAAAGTGCTAGACTATGCCAGCCTAAACAAAAGTACACTAATTTATGAAAAATCCTTATGTCCTTATCTGAATTTTCTACCGTCATATATCACACATTATAGTTTTACTCTAAATGATGATGTCTTTGATTAATAACTGTTTCTGTTTTCTTTTGATGATTAATGACTCTTGATGCTCAAAGAAAAATTAACTAAATGGCCAACCAAGACTCGGGTTTGGACAATTCATTTTTCTATGGGTCATAATGATTGTATGTGTATATGTGTGAATATAAACATATTCACATGTATATGTGTGCATAAAACCTTTATCTTGGAAATTAGGAATAAAATAGTTCACTTCCTGTATCTTGAATATGACCTATAAGTTTTATTTCTAATAATTTAAAGGTTCAATCTCTGATATAGAGGTTCATTCTCTCCTATATTCTTTTTTTTCTCTTTACTTTATCTTTTTCTCTTTCTAATGTCCTTATTATCAGTTATATTTCCTTAAAGTTGGAAAATATAGCTACTGGATGGCCACGGGAGCTCTAGGATTAAATCATCCTCATGTGAGGGGATTCAACTCAAAGAAAATGCCATTTTCCTGGTAGTCCTGTCAGTCCCAGATACCGACCTGCCCTGTAAAAAAGGACAGTTACCAGGCTATTCGTGGCAATAAATGTGCAAGTAAGACGTGGGGATTAAGAACCAACCACAACATAATATATTAAGAATGACAATGAGATGATTGTATTATATAAAGGAGTCCACTGCAAAAATCATGGGTGTTCATAATTTCATCATGAAAAGGAGGTTGGAATTACTCTTCAAATATCCTTAGCTTCTCTTAATCTATTACTACAGAAAACAAATAAACTTTTAAAATGTGCTATTTCCAGCTTTTAGCCCAACTTAAGGTTATAAATTAGATATATGACACACTGTTTTGTCTTGAGATTATGATTAATGATGTAATCAGAATAACATGGACTTCAGAGCCAAGGAGACTTTTATTCAAAACTATGATATAACTTTTCTTAGTACCATGACCTCATTTTATCATCTATAAAACTAAAACTTAATGAGAACTTTTTATAGAGTTTTAATGATATATGAAATAAAACTATGACTCCATCATTGCATTCATTACAATTAAAACATAATTATCTATGTGTATGTTTTTACCTCTACATTGTAAGCACCTTAAGCACTGGGACGTTTTTTCCCTAAGTGTATAATATAGTTTCTGGCATAAAGTACATGAGAAGAAAATGATGGATATTCCTTACCTTGCTATGACTTCTTAAAGGTTTTTACTTGATGAAGGGCTCTAACTTTCTGCAGTGCCATATTATAGAACTGCCACTCTCTGATCATATATATCATGTTTATCAGCCTTGTGTCCAAAGAATATCAGCCATATGATATACAGTTAATGGAGATTATGGAATAAATGTATAAAGGTAGGGTACTTGCATCTGAGGGTTTTAAATGAAGTAATCCAGTTTTGAAACTCAGTAATATTGAGTAACTGGCCAAAGGTTACTTGTGGAAACAGTTTATTAATTTGGTGGGACTCAGACATAACTCATTTATTTCTCCAGGCAATAACTGCAGAGACATTCTATTGAAACTCCCTTTCCCACACATTTATATATGTGAGGCAGAGATCTTTTGGCTTTCTAGTGAAGTTCTTTTTGGTTAGGTTAATCAATGTCGCTTCTAAATCAGAGCTCATATTCTCTCCTCTCTCCGATGCCAGCCAGGCCCCAGCTTGAGAGACCTGAAATGCAAAGGGAATGTGCTTTTTTATTTTTCTTACCCCTTCTTCTCTGGTCCTGATTCCTACATTGTTGGGGCAAAAAGGAGGGATTAGAGAAAAGGGGCAAAAGCCATTTGCCCCATGAGCACTATTAGTTCCTCTCTGTGTCCTCTCCATAGTTCTTCCCTGTGCCTGCCACATATTAGTTCCTCTGTGTGCCCCCTGCATATTAGTTCCTCTGTGTGCCCCCTGCATATTAGTTCCTCTCTGTGCCCCCTGCATATTAGTTCCTCTCTGTGCCCTCTGCAAATTAGCACTATTAGTACCTCTCTGTGTCCTCTGCAAATTAGCACTATTAGTTCCTCTCTGTGTCCTCAGATGTTGCCTCTCTCACTTACCCATGGCTCAGAGGAAAGATTCTCTCTGGCTTGATATTTTCTTGTTTTGCTGCTTCTTGTCATTCAGCTAGTGGCTACCTATTTTGGCAGTTCCTCACCTGATTAGCAGCAGGTACTATTAGTTCTATTAGTTTGGAGACAAGAAAGATGGCTTAATCCTGGTTATTGTCAACAGTGTTCACTTTACCCATCCAATGGTCACTCACCCTTCCCATGCCATTTAATGACAAAACTGCAATTAGTTTTGTGCCAGCCTAATATTACTGCGCATGCTGCTTTGATGCTAAGCTACCCGTTCAGTCTGCCATTTTAATCTAATGAATTTCCTCTTCGCTTGACAGAGTACAAAGAATTAGCAAGGCTGCTGCATAAGCAGGCTTCCACTGGACAAGTGAGATACTGGTGCCTTTTTCTACAGCAGCCCCCTTTTCAAGAAATGACACTCTGGGTGTGCCCTCTTCACTTCCCTTGACCTGTTGGAGAGGCAACCCTCTCCATCTGGAAAAAAAATCTCTCAGTGAGAAATTACATTTCTGAGAACTCATCCAGTTTCTTTTCTCCTCATAGCTCTGCTCATGTAGATGGGAGGAGTGTTATCTGCTGATAGTAGCAGGGCCAGCTCTGCCAATTTAGCAGGCTTTGCAGAGATGGGTCTGATAGTTCCTTAATGGTCTTTAGAATGCAAGCATACATAAGGATTTCACTTTTGAAATTTTATTCCCTTTCCATAACCACGTGAAAAGTTCCTTTTAACATTCTGTTACAGAATATGGCACCCTTGTTTAAATAGTAGCCTGTATAAGTCCATTCTTGCAGAAATAATTAGATATTTCAATGTGAACATAGTATTACCAGAGTAAATCAATGTAGGGCTAGTAAGGAAACATTCAAAATATCAATTTCTTCCTGGTCTGAGCATTGTACCTTAAACTTTGTAAGTCTTCTCTACTCAAAACAATGTTTCACAGAATGCTACATGAGGTCTAGGATCTGGCATAAACTAACTGCTTCTAGTTTTTCAAACTAAGTTTGTTCTCGGGCGCTTGCTTTCCTGCATTGATATTGACATTGGTTGTATCTTTCCTACCTGGCAGTGATGTTGAATGGATACATGAACAGTAGAAAGGTCTGATTTGCATTTTGATTTGCATTTCCCTGATCATTAGTGCTGATAATCAAGGAAATGCAAATCAAAACCACAATAGGATACCACCTCACTCCTGCAAGAGTGACCACAATCAAAAAAGCGTAGATGATGGCATGGGTGTAGTGAACAAGGAACACTTCTACACTGCTCGTGGGATTGTAAATCAGTACAGTCACTATAGGAAACAGTGTGGAGATTTCTTAAAGATCTAAAAGTAAAACTACCATTTGATCCAGCAATTCCACTACTGGGTATCTACCCAGAGGAAAATAAGAGATCATTCAAAAAAGAAGAAACTGTGTGTGTGTGTGTGTGTGTATGTGTGTGTGAGAGAGATAGAATACTGTGCAGCTATAAAAAGGAATAAATTAACAGCATTTGTAGTGACCTGGATGCGATTACATACTATTATTCTAAGTGAAGTAACTCAGGTATGAAAAACCAAACACCAAACATCCTATGTTCTCACTGATACATGGGAGCTAAGATATGAGGACGCAAAGGCATAAGAATGATACAGTGGACTTTGGGGACTTGGCGGCAAGAGTGGGAAGAGGGCAAGGGATGAAAGACTACAAATATGGCGCAGTGTGTACTGCTTGGAAATGCAAATCAGACCTTTCTAATGTTCATGTATCCATTCGACCTCACTGCCAACTAGGAAAGATACAACCAATGTCAATATCAATGAAGGAAAGGAAGCACGCGAGAACAAACTTAGTGTGAAAAACTAGAAGCAGTTAGTTTATGCCAGATCCTAGACCTCATGTAGCATTCTGTGAAACTTTGAGTAGAGAATATACTGCTTGGGTGATGGGTGCACCCAAATCTCACAAATCACCACTAAGAACTTACTCCTGTAACAGAATACCACCTGTACCCCCAATAACTTACGGGAAAATAAAAAAGGAAAGGTCTGTTTTCACATCTGTTCCATAATGTGAATGGGGATTTTGGTTGTCTCACCAATCTAGGAAGTGGTCACATGATCTGTTGCATTTTACACTTTAATTACAACGTTACTGATCATCATGAGAAGAGCATATTCTTGGGTAAGTTTAAATAAATTTTTTCTCAAAACTTCTTTGTTTGAGGTTGTGCACACCAGACTCCCTATACTGACAACAATTAAAGTTTAACTTAAAGCAAAAATGTTGGCAAAGTGCTTATACTGGAAAACTGTACTCACAGTCAGCTCACATCAGTTAATGGATCAGGCACATTATAAGAAATCACATTGTAAATGGAGAATACTTTCATAATTGCAAGCTAGCAGACAAAAGTATTCAGTTCATTGGCCATAAAAAGAAAAATCTCATCTTAATATGTATGATAGTCATTGTTCTCACATCCTCTTCACCTGCCATTTCACTTCCCAAAGGAAACATTAATAAGTAAGTTTATTATTATTTTTGAATGCAAAAGTTGTTTAAGCCAACATCTGGTGGAGAAATTACCATGGTGTATAAGAGAACTAAATTTTAATATTCAAGTGTATGCTCATAAAATGACTATAGTACTTGTTTTTAAACCAAATGATAGATTGTTTGAATAATAGCTAGTAGCCTTTCAAAATTGACAGGAAAGAGAACCTCAGTACATTTGTCTTGCATCAAGTGCTGATGTTCATATAATTGTATAATATTATAAACAGAGAAAATAGTGATACGATTTAATTTTCCATACCTGCAAGACTAAATGATAAATAATGAAAACATGTTACACTATGCTTATTTTGGTTTAGTACACAGGTATATGGACTCTTTTTTGCGTTCTTCAGTAATGCAATGAGTATTACAAAAGAAAAGAAACACTGACAGGAAATGCTGGAGCAAATAGTTTCAGTCAACCAACTATTGCAGTGAGATTCTAGTAGGTGTTGTGAATATCTCTTTATGTAATCATTTCAGCAAAGCTATCCTTTACACAAATGAGAAAGAAACGTCAATCAACAACTCCGGTCCTAACTATAAACAATAAATTATATTTTAACTTCAAATTCTTTTCTACGTAAAAAGTTTTTGAGAAAAATAATCTGAGATTACATAGCATAACTGCAGAAATACCAATAGTAACTCTAAGAATGCAACTGTCAGAATATAAACACTTTTCCCCAGAGAACAAAATTAGCTAGAGAAATTTAAAATTTAAAAGTGCTAAGTACTCATCAGCTGCACTACAGTGTAATTTAGTTAATTAAAGCCATTTATTCAGCAGTTTCTCCAGTTTGAAACAAAAAATCAGGGATTTGTTACAGTGAAGAAATATTTTCAATTAAACTTATACAAAGATTGGCATATTAAGATAGATATACATATTGCTTTTATAGTTTTTTTTTCACTCCAGGTGTTTTTCATTGCTATCTAATTGGTAGGTAACTAGAACTAATTAGTAAATTGGCCAAGTCTCACCAGGTAATGGGGCAGCTATTTGTACAAGAAATGGATGATTATGCAAATACAGCATTTGTGCCCAGTTTGTAATCAATCCCATCTTCCTGCTGCAAGACTCTGAAATTCACTTGGAGACTCATGATGAGATATCATAACCACAGAACTCATTTGTTCTTATAATTTTTGTTTCTTCCTGCTATGTTTGACAAAAATTTACTTTTAAAAATCAAATTATTTTAGTCAGTTCTATTAAGACACAACATGACTTAAAGGAAATCTAATTACGATTTCATCATTTCTGTAATCAACTTATAGTTTTATTCTACGAGAATTTTCTGAAACATAAATACCTCAGAGGTACAGAGGTAATGACCTTTTCTCTTCTTTTAAATAAATCTCACAGAGTAATCTTAAAAGCAGACAATTCCAGAATGTAAACTTGGAGAGTGCAGGGGAGTAAGGTAGCCTCACAAATAGCATTACCTTCATCTGAGCAACACGAATCAGTGTGGATGTGGTACCAAATGAATAGGAGCAGAAATTGTGAGAAATTTGCAGAGAGAACAGCATTTTCCCTACTAATGATTGTTGTCTTTTTTCACCTGTGTGCCATTGTGATATAGATGGAATTGTGCATTAATGATGTCTCTGATTGGATGGTGTTCAAAAACATGTCCTCCAAAATTGCTAGATTTATATTCGGTGATGTCAGAATTGTCTTACCCATCACCACCTATGACTTTGAAAGCACGCCTAAGGAAAATTGCACACAAGGTCTCATCTACCTAGACTTCCAACGTACAGATGTAATGACTTGTTGATTCCAGTTTTCTTTACTTACCTGAATTACAGGATGACTAAAAAATATTTTTTTCTGTAGAAGAGATATGAAAACTCTCTCCCAATATGGCCTTCCCTTTTCCAGTCTTCATTTTAGAGTGTTGAAACATTCTGATGGTAGCCTACGCCTGGCCAATTAATTCTGAATAAAAATTCTATATAAATACATTTTATTATATTTCAACTATTAAGGCAATAGGAGTAAGTTTTGAATTTGGCTGTCATGTATCCAGTGGACGGTTTACTTTATGTAATATAGTCTTATTTGTAGACACATCTTATATATATATAATTTCAGATAAAAAGAAATAAAACATAAACTGTTTCATTTAGGGACCTGTAAAATCATACCCAAGTGACTCACTTAAGCTTTAGCAGACAGAGTAGTCTACGGGCTTACAATCAAGAGGTTATACCCCATAAAACAGTCCTATTTCTAGCAAGGGTAATGTAATGAACCATAGAATATCCGTTGATGTAACTACCTTTGCCTACTTCATCAGATTAAACTGAGCCTATTTAAAGCTTTGCAAACCTAGCAAGACATAGTTTCTTTTAAATTCTTAGTTCAACATATGAGAAAAGTCATGGCCTGTGAAAAATCTAGGCAAGCTGTAAAAAGGTGTCGAATCCTAGGAACATTTTAAAACTCATGATGAAGAATTTGCTAATGTGAGCTTCAGGCACTTTGATGTTCTTAAAGTCTCATTAAGAGCTTCTGCAATTTTGGCTGAAACCTTTTGTAAAACTAAACTTGTTAGCTCTACCTAGAGAATCAAAGCAATCCTAATCAAATCTCTTCGACTGGTTTCATAAGGCTATAGATAATAATACTTGCCTATGATCAGTGTTCTTTGTATGCCACTTGAATGTGATCAAACCATGAAGTAGAAGTATATGGTTAAAAGATAGATTCTACAAATCATGCATTAATCTCTACCTTACTTCCTGTGAATGGTAACTCAGAGATAGTGAGCTATGTTCTGGCTGACTTATTTTTAATATTCCAATTGTGCATAGCACAACAGTCATTCCTTAAAAAGTCTTCAAAAAGTGTGTTGTAATTACTAAATGGGAAATAAATTTTCTTCCGCTTTGAAGGGTACATTTGTGATGTTACACCTGCTGCATATTGTGGTAACAAGCAGCCATTCCCAAAAATGAACATGACCCCATTTCGTCACAGGATATCGATTTTGCATGTTTAAATTAAGTTTTTATTACTAAATATCTCTCCAGTTAGTTTCCATTTTTACTTCTAGTCTGGTTCAAAACTTACTGTGTTTTAAAAATACTCTCTGCTACAGCCATCTAATTATTAAAAATAGAATCTCAGGTTATTAGGCAGTACATTGCTTCCTAGATCCAAATTTGACCTTAAACATTTGCTAACTCTTTTGTAATTGAATTTCCAATTTCATCACCTCTGAAGAAGTATGGATTACTTGTTCACTAATTTTAGTAGCTTTAGAACTCACACTCTTGTGTCCTAACAAGTTTAATTGACAACCATGTGCTGCATGCCCTAGACAGATGGCCCCAACTGGAGATAGTTTGACTTACAGTTGTTTGACTTTATGATGGTGTGAAAACAAACGCATTTGGTAGCAACTGTACCTCAAGTGCCCATTCAACCATTCTATTTTTCACTTTTATACAGTATTCAATAAGTTACATAAGACATTGAACACCTTTGTATAAAATAGCCTTTGTATGATATAATTTTTCCCGACTGTAGTGTAATGTAGGTGTTCTGAGCACGTTTACCATATGCTAGGCTAAGCTCTGATGTTGGGTATGTTCAAAATAACAATATTTTCAATTTATGATAGGTTTATCAGGACATAACCTCATCATAAGTTGAGGAATATCTGTAATTATCTTGGTTGCAAAGATATTTAATAAGGTTGTAGCCAGTGAGGCAGAAGTGGGCATACCAGTTAAGGTAAGTTATGTAACCTCACAGAGCAGTCACTTTCTGACTTACGGAGAGGGTTTAATGTTGCTTCCAAAGAGCTGGTTCTCTAAAGTTTTAAAAGCCCTATTACTGTATACAAAGTTACCTGTGTGTGGGAATATACAATGTTTCTAGAAGAAATCTGAATGCTTGGGAAGTTCAGAAGTGATTCTTAATTAAGCATGTGGCTCTGAAATTGGACTTTATGGGTGTAAATTCTAACTCTACCATCAAACTATATAAGTTTCAACAAGTTAACCTATTTGAGCTCTGGTTTCTTTACTAGTAAAGTGGAGATAATTATAACTTCTAACTCAAAGGATTGTTTTGAAAATTAATTCAGATGTGCCATGTAAAGCATGTAAAATAGTTCCTAGCAGATAATCAGTACACAGTTGATGTTAGGCATTATTACTGTTTCACTGATTAAAGGGTTTGCCACAGCGTAGCCTATATTTTATAATTTATGTGGTTCTGCTCTAAATTTTTCATATTTATTGATAATTGTATATTACATGATTATTAAAATTTTATATACACTTTCTTTCTTAAAGTATATCCCTTTCTTAAGTTAGAATTTAAATTAGTATGGTTTTAAACCTATTTCTGAACTTTATTTTTTACTGTAAATTTCTCATCTTAAAAGTTTAAACTTTTTTCCATTTTGCCAATTCCTTGCTTGCATTAGTGACAAATAGAAAGAGAAATGGATTAATTATTTTGATCTTTAATTCATATATATATATGATAGTAGAAATGGATTTCTATATCTGATATTTTTGCTAGAATAAGCTTGGTATTAACTTACTGTAATCTCTGGTAACTAAGTTTATGATATTTAACTGGAAAGATATACTATCTTTAATGAAGTGATTCTGGCCCACACGGTGGCTAGGACAGCATGGATATTAATGTTATCTGTCATCATTTCTGACAAAAGTAACTTCCATTTTGGAAACTTGTCTGGTATTAGCTCCAGCCAAAGACTACCAGGAGTATACTTGCAATTCAACAGGTTGGATGTATTGTTCATTGCAATGAGAAATAATATATACCATGAAGAACCGTGGAGTATATCGTAAGATGATATTAGGAAGACTTAAAAGATTTGGGGTCACATGAGGTGATTTGGGGGAGTGTCTGGAGAAGAAGATCTTTGCTGTGGATTGGATACAACCAGGAAGCAGAAGTAATGTCTTGACTGAGCATTTTAATAAGCCTTATTGAGAAGGGGCAAGACCAGAGTGAAACTAAACTTTAATTGGTCAGGAGGTGCGGTCCTTCATCTTAGCCAGGATAGGGAGATGTTTGGTTAATTTTTTGATTTTTAAGAAAATTATGTTTTGTCTGTGTTCAGAAATGGTTATGGGGTAGTGCTGTCTTTGTCTTCATCCATCAGAGTGACCTTGTCTGATGCTGATATTCAGTGAAGTTGTTTATTTCTGCAGGAAAACATCAGTCTAGATGTCAGTGACAGAAAGCAGCCAGCCACTGCTTCTCTTTCGCCTCTTGTTCATAATATACATAGCCGGTGAATAATGACAAATAACGCCAATATTGATTCATGGTAGCTAAGTGCAAGGAGTATGCTGGATGTTTCAAATACATGACCACATTTATACTATACAAGAGTCTTAGTTTTACAAGACAAGAATGTTATCCTTATTTATAGCTGAAGAAACAGAGTCAAAGAGATAAAGTGATATACTTTGGAAAGATGAGATTTCAAAACTATCAGAGAGATAAAGTGATATACCTAAGATAACACGCTTTGAAATAATGAGATCTCAAAACAATCTCTCCCTCCAAGATGCATTCTGTTTCTATTAGGACATACTTCCTTCATGGGTTTCAGTTAGCATGCTGGAGGGAAGTGGGAGGCACACACCTTTCACACAAAGCAACTTGGGTATTTCTCTTCAAAAATGCTTCATGGATCGTGGAAACAAGGGTTCCTATTTAGAAACATTCTAGCTCTCTTTAGAATCTATTACTCTTTTTTAGGTATTCATCTAATAGACTTATTACTGGTAGTCCTAGCTCATAGAAAATGTGTACCAAAAAACAAAATGAGAGCTAGGTGAGAGGGTGTTTCTATACATTCAGAGTTCCACACTGCTAACTACTAGTAGGGAGACTAATGGAACAGAAAAGCCTAATTAATAGACACATAACTTCAAAGAGCAAGTCAGTTTGGAACCACTCAATATAAAGACAAGCAGTACAGTCTATGTGGCCATCAATGTATGAACACACTGATATAATAGTCATTATGATAATCCTACATTTTTACAGAAATGTAAAATAGTATTCATCTTACTCAGTTTTTAAGTCGATACATTTAAGAAAGTATATTTGAAAAGTATGAACTACAAGTTGGTTACTAAACAGGTAAAATTCTGTAATCTAGAAAATCTCTATTTGTAATTTCTACCACTTCGCCAAATAAAACTGGCATTATGGTAATGTATTTAAAGTAGGAACCAAGTAATCTTATCACCTTTTGACAACTCTGTTAGAATTTTGTCTCAGTTCAAGGGATTTGGTTAAATGACCGTAGGTGGTCAACAAAGAGAGAAAAAATCATAATAATTTACTGAGCAAACCACAAGTCTAATGTTACAGTTTGTCCTGAAGGCTGGATAAAATTGATATTAAACTGAAGAAAGATTATTTTGAATTAGACCTTACAATATCTGATGAAGATAATGCTACTAGTATTAGTCCCAGAAGATTTATTTAGGAAAGTGAGTTATATGAGCCAGTGACTTGTCTGGACTAGAGGTGGTAAACCATCAGCCTATTAAAAAAATATATGGCTTGTGGGCACATCTGTTTAGTCTGCAGGGTATTGATCCACCAGGGGAGTTTTTCAAAAACGTAAACTGATTTCTACAAAGATAAACAATGAACCAGCATGAGGGTGATGGAGACATTTGTGTGTCCACCTTTCTGCATGACATAATCATCTGCATCAGAAGAGCAGCAGCTGCCTTTTATGGGTTTGTAGTCAAGCGAGTTCAAACACCTGGTGCCTTTTACCCCTCTGTGCTGAGTTCCTGCAGACATTTCTATGTATTTATGATCCTAGTCAGGATGTTTACTAAGATTTCCATTTGGTTCTGAGATTCTCTGTATTTATTGTATATTTCTCTTGCCCTCACTCACTTTTTAATGTATATGTGTGTTTGTGACCAAAAAGAGAGAAAAAAAGCAGTTTTTCAGAAGATGATTATGTGTTTTATCAAATACACATATCTTTAACATGGAAGTTTTATCTTAAAATTAGTATATCAGTAGACTCTGATATTAGTGTTTCAGTGTCTATTTTTTGTTAAACCTGGCATATATGTAGGGCATTGGTTCAACTAGTCACATAATCAATGTGTAGATTAATTTTATTTTTAAATCTGAGAATTAGAATTGGATTTAAATTATTATATAGTTTCACTTCAAAATGTAGAGATAAAATTAGGAAATTATATATGAAATTAATGTGCATTTATTTTCTTCAGGTACTTTTTCTGACTTTTTAATTTGCTCTGTATAAGCAAGATTATTGACTTCCATGAATTGTTGTAGAGGCATTGCAAATCACATTTAGAAAAGTCTCCTCATTAATAAAATTATTTCAGTATTTATTAAACAGAAAACAAATTACATTTTACGTTAACGTCATTAATTCTCCAATCCACATTTTTAGTTGCCACTTTTGCAACTATAAATACTAATTTCACAAGTACAAAGAATGCATCACAATTCTACTAGTTTTGAATTTTTGCCAGTAATGAGATATGATTATCCATTAAGATACAGTCCAACTGTGAACACAAATGATACTATTGTGAGTAATAGGCTACAATAATAAATTTTGCACAGTAATTTGCTCAAAATGTAAGATAATTTAAAATGTTTTATTTGACTGAAATCTAACCTTTGTATTTCATCTTGCTCGGGAACTTTGATGCGGAATATCTTCAGAGTTTATGTGCATCATTATGATCCTTTTCAAGTATAATAGAATATTCCAAAGGCTCTATTTTGTAGTTGAAATGTTATATTAAAGGTCTACTTATTTGCTACTAGCATTATGGTATCCATCTTCTGGATTCTTTATATGAATAATATATATTCTAATTTTTACTTTAATATCTGAGAATGCATTTATTCATGACCTTTGCAAAGACTTTCTCTACTAAAATTGGCCAATTTTCTTCTGGCTTCCTTATTTAAGAGACCACCAAAAATCCTTTAGGGGAACAGATAGAATCAAAGGCAGACTGATTATCACTTTCTAGAAGGTCATGTCTGGAAAGATGTAGGTTGGAGAAGATTTCTCACAGCCAAGCCCCATGCAGATGGCAGGAATGGCTGGATTTTGGCGGCAATGAGACTATAAATGATCTTGTCATCCCTGATTTAATGACTGTATACAAGGAAAAAGTTACATGATTTTAATAGAAAATGCTTATGCTTGTGAAAGTTTTGCCTTTGAGAGAGCAGATACATGGCCTATTCTATATCAGAGAATAGAAATAAGCACAAATTGGAAAAAATTAAGCCAAGTATGTTCTAGTTTACCAGCTTTTGTGCTTTTACAAATCTGATTTCTAAACAGATAATTACTTGTTTTTTTTTAAATCCCAGAAAATAACATACCATTTAAAAAATTCAAATTATAATTCTTACTCTTCTCTTGTGGCCCATGGGAGACTTTTGGGAGGGGTGTTTATAGTTTGATGATATAAAGCTGTTATTTAAGCAATGGGGAAAAGACTCCCTATTAAATAAATGCTATTGGGAGAACTGGCTAGCAATTTGCAGAAGGTTGAAGCTGGATCCCTTCCTTACATCATACACAAAAATCAACTCAAGATGGATTAAAGACTTAAATGTAAAACCCAAAACTATAAAAACCCTAGAAAACAACCTAGACAATACCATTCTGGACATAGGAACAGGTGAAATTTTCATGACAAGGACATCTGAAGTAATCTGAACAAAAGCAAAAATTTACAAGTAGGATCTGATTTACCTTATGAACTTCTACACAGCAAAAGAAACTATCAACAGATTAAACAGACAACTGACAGGAGAAAATATTTGCAAACTATGCATCTGACAAAGGTCTAATATCCAACATTTGTAAGGAACAAGTTTAAGTTGAAACAAGAGAAACAACCCCTTTAAAAAGTGGGCAAAGGACAGGGACAGACAATGCTCAAAAGAAGATTCACATGTGGCCAACAAGCATATATTAAAAAAGCTCAGTGTCACTGATCATTAGGGAAATGCAAATCAAAACCACAATGAGATGCCATCTCAAACCAGTCAGAATGGCTATTATTAAAAAGTCAAGAAATAACAGATCATTGTGAGCTTGCAGAGAAAGGGGAACACTTATACACTGTTGAAGGGAATGTAAATTAGTTCAACCATTGTGGAAAGCAGGTTGGTGATTCCTCTCAGAGCTATGTAGAAAGCAGGTTAGCGATTCTTTACAGAGCTAAAAGCGTAACTATCATTTACCTCTGTCTACCATAAGGAGACATGCACGTGAATGTTCATTGCAGCACTATTCACAATTGCAAAGATATGGAATCAATCTAAATGCCCATCAGTGACAGATTGGGTAAAGAGGATGTGGTCCATAAACATCATGGAATACTATGCAGCCATAAGAAAGAATGAGATTATGTCTTTCAGAAATATGGTTGGAGCTGGAGATCATTATTCTTTAAAGAAACAAATGCAGGAACAGAAAACCAAATACCACATGTTCTCACTTACAAATGGGAACTAAGTAATAAGAATTTACAAACACAGGGCAATTGCAGTGGCTTACACCTGTAATGCCAGCACTATGGGAGGCAAGGCAGGTGGATTACCTGAGGTCAGGAGGTAGAGACCAGCCTGGCCAACATGGTGAAACCCATCTCTACTAAAAATTTAAAATTAGCTGGATGTGGTGGCTCACTCCTGTAATCCCAGCTGCTCAGAGGCTGAGGCAGGAGAATCTCTGACTGGAAGGCAGAGATTGTGGTGAGCTGAGATCGCACCATTGCACTGCAGCCTGGTGACAAGAGTGAGACTCTGTCTAAAAGAAAAAAAAATGTACTTATGATCACAAAGAAGGAAACAACAGACACTGGGGTCTACTTGATGAGGGAGGGTGGGAGGAGGGAGAGAAGCAGAAAAGGTAACTACTGGGTACTGGACTTAATACCTGCATGATGAATTAATATGTACAATAAACCCCATAACGTGTTTACCTGTGTAACAAACTTTCACATGTACCCCTAAATCTGAAATAAAAGTTTTTTTAAAAAGCTGTTTTTTTATTTCAATTATAATTTATTTACTTAATAATTTTCCTTGAGATTAATTTTTTATTTTGTTATAGACTTTAATTCAGATGAATTTTGTTGATATTCCAAAAATGTATGTAGTAGAGGCTTTCTGCTCTCCTTGATATCTTCTTAGATGTCTGCCAGGAATAATTTTGTAGTATTCAGTTTCCAAACATCAGTGGGCTACTTCCTGAAGTGAGTTTCCCATGCCTGGAGGTATCCAGGCACAGGATGAATGACAGGAGAATGACATGAAGTAACGAATGAGATTTAGAACCTCCAAAGATTCAATCATCTAAGGGTATATAGCATATTTTTATACTTACCTACATAGGCAAATGAAAGCCTACTAAAAGTGTTCCTTTGTTTTTCATTTATACATATTTTGTGCATGTGTACATATTCTTCGGGACTGAATATTTGTGTTCTTTCAGAAGTATATCTTGAAGTCCTAACCCCCAAAGTGATAGTCTTAGTAAATGAAGCCTTTGAGAGGCACTTATGTGATGAAGGTAGAACCATATGAATGGGGTTAGTGCCCAAATAAAAAAAGACCCCAGAGAGCACTTTAGCTGTCTTTCTCCCATGGAAGGATATGACTCGAAGCTGGCATTCTGCAGTATGAAAGAGGGTCCTCACCAGAGCCCAACCAGGCTGGAACCCTGATCTCAGACCCCCAGCCTCTAGAACTATGAAAAATAAATTTCTGTTTTTCATGAGCCACCCAATCTGTGGTACCTGTAATAGCAGCACAGACTAACATATATAATACATATATCATCTATACACATCTTCTTCAAAATATTTCATGTCATGAAAGTTACTTCTTTCTATGTTTTAAATTAATTAAAAGAGAAAAATATATTGTTTTATTATGTATATAGTTCTTTAAGAGAACATTTTTATCTTTATATACTTCTACAATAAAATCCATTTAATACATTTTAAATAGTGTTTATGGATATAATTTTAACTTTTAATCCAAAGTTTTTCTTAATTTTTTTAAAAAGTAGACAAATCTCATTGTTTTGCAGGAATTATTTTGTAATGACTATGTCATTTATTGCTACCATGTCATTTATTGGGTTAAAATTTTAATCTATTTGTTTGTAATCATCAGAGTCTTCATATTTAAAGTGCATTTCTTGGAGAAAATATATAATTGGGCCTTTGAAATATTAATTTAATAATCTTTGTCCTTTAACTGCTGTATTAAACCATTAGTATTTAAAGAAATTATTGATGTTTATTTACAATCTAACATATTCAAAACTATTCTACAGTTGTTGCATTCTCCTCTCCTTTTACGTCTTCTGTGATTTTAATATAGCATTTTATATGATCCAACTTTATCTTCTCTCTTAGTATATCAATTACAAAGTTTTAAAATGATTTTTATGGTTGTCCTAGACTTTCCAATATAAATGTTCAACTAATTTAACTCCACATTCCAATAACACTGTAACACTTCACATGTGGTTTCTTTTAACAGACTATTCCCAATTCCCCATTTTGTCCCTTATACACCATTGTCATTTGTTGTCCTTATCCATATGCATTAATTACCCAATACATTCTCTTCATTATTATTTTAAACATTTACTTTCTAGGTACATTTAAAAAGGAAATGTAGAACATTTTGTTCAACCTTTATTCTGTCTTCAGCACTCTATGTAGATCGGTGTTTCTGACCTATATAATTTTTTTTCCCCTTCAAATAACTTTTTTTGGCATTTTGTCTTAGTAAGTCTTTATTTTGCCTTCACATTTAAAGGAAAATTTCAGTGGATGCAGGAATCTAGGTTGGTTTGTGTGGGTTTTTTGTTTTCCCTTTTTCATTGGTGCATGTGTTACACTATGTCCTTTTCTTATTTGCATGGTTTTAATGGGAGTCTACTTTTTTCTCATCCTTGGTATATCAGTATGGTGCTCCTGCTCACAGTGGCTTCTTTCAACATTTTCTCTTTGTTTTTGATTTTCTGCAGTTTCAATATAATATGTCTGTGTGGTTGTTTTTTTCTTTTCTTTGGAAAAATCTCAGTCATGCTTCAAATGTTTCATTCTGTTGTTTCTTTTTTGCTCTCATATTTGAATTATACATGTTATACTACCTGAAATTGTCCCCTAGTTCTTGGATATTCTGTTCTGGTTTTGGTTTTATAGTTGGTTTTGGTTTTTCATTCATTTCTCTGTTTGCGTTTTAATTGGGGAAGTTTCTGTTGACTTATCTTAAGCCCACTGATTCTTTCCTCATTGATATTCAATCTGCTTGTAAAGCCATGAAAGACATTCATTATTTGTGTTACAGTGTTTTTTATTTGTAGCATTTCCTTTTGTTGTTTCTTAGAGTCTCCATCTCTTTTCTTACATTACTCATATGTGCTTTTATATCATGTTTGCTTATTTCATTAGTGCTTTAAACATATTAGCTACCATTATTTTATATTCCCTATCTGATGAGTCCAACACTTGTGTTATATCTCAATCTGATTTTTTTTGTTTTTTACTTCCTAATGACTTTTTGAAATATTTTAAGTTCCAGGATACAGGTGCAGGATGTGCAACCTTATTACATAGGTAAATGTGTGCCATGGTGGTTTGCTGCACCTATCAACCCATCACTTAGGTATTAAGCCCTATATGCTTTAGCTATTTATCCTAATTTTGATGATTACCTTGACTCTTTGGACTGTGTTGTTTTCTTGCCTTTTACATGCCTTTAGAGGCCTATGAGTGGGAAGCTAAGCATTCTATAATCTTATAGTAAAATCACAGTCTTTTAGAGGGCCTCTTTCTCTGGACTGTGACCTTTGCATAGCTCCTTATCTCACTTTGGTGAGACAGGAAGGTTTGAATAGTCTAGTGGGAGCAATGTCTTTCTCCAGCTAAGAAAAGGCTCTAATAAAGACTCTTACCCTAGAGAGAAGGCCTTTGACATGGCAAACACTCTGGGCATATTTCACAGTATTTGTAGTACTGTTTTCCTCCATGTGTTAATGCCAAGAGGGGATCTTTCTTGGATCTTCAATGTTAGCTCCTAGTGGTGTACCTGCAGATAAAACCACAAATGTTGATTTCTCGCAGGATTTTCTCATGGTTACACTTGTCCCACTGAACCTCTAGCAATTTGCCAGAATTACCTTATACATGTGATATGGTTTGGCTGAGTTCCCACCCAGGTCTCATCTTGTGGTTCCCATAATTCCCATGTTTGGTGGGAGGGGCCCTGTGGGAGATAATTGAATCATGGTAGGTGTTCCCCCATACTGTTCTCATGGTAGTGAATAAATTTCATGAGATCTGATAGTTTTATAAGGAGAAACATCTTTCACTTTGCTCTCTAATTCTCTCTTGACCACCACCATGGAAGACATGCCTTTTGTCTTCTGTCATGATGGTGAGGCCTCCCCAGCCACAGTGAACTTTGAGTCTACTAAACCTCTTTTTCTTCACAAATTACTCAGTCTCAGATATATCTTTATTAGCAGCATGAAAATGGACCAATACGATATGTTTCCATCATTGTATGATTTCAGCAGTTTCAGCTCCAGGTAAACAAATCTCTGCTGTAACTCTATGAATCAGCCTCTCTCTAAATTTCATGGTGGTGCTTTCTTCTGCAGTCTTAATTCTCTAATGAAACCAAAAAGTCACTGATTTTCTGCCTGTTCATTTTTTTTTTCTTCTTGTAAGGACAGAAGTAAGGGTTTACAAGTTGTTTACTTTTGGGATGGAAACAGCAAGTTGTTCCTTTGCCCTTGTTGTAATGATGCCCTAAGAATATTTTTCACCTATTAAATTCCATTTTTTTATGTATCTCAGATGGTTGAAAGATATTATTCTATTATCCTGCAGTATATATAAGGTACCATAATAGACACTTGATAAAAATACAATATACTATATCAAAATATACAGACAGATCACTATATCTTTGTACAGTCACCATTTCAGCTAGCTGTTCAGAGCAGAGTGATGATCTTAGGGCAGGGAGATAGGAAATCTTAAAGTGCAGGCTGTGTCTGGATAATCGATTTTTGATTACTACTGCCATTTATATGTCAACTTTTCCTTCAGAGTTCTGCAAGGTGCCCTGATGCAAGTATTAGAAAAACTTAAACACAGGATTAATTTATTTAAAAAAAAATTCCGTTCAGTTTGTTTAAAACCATAACACAGTACTTTGGGAGATGCAGAATAAATAAAATTTCAATTTCTTTCTCCCTTTCCTTTAGATGTTTAGAATAATATTCTTTATCACAGCTATGCTTTTTATTTTCACATATTTTCTCTGGAATTTTCAGCTGCCTGCTAAACTCACTCCTTAAGTTAAATCTCAGTTGTTTCTTACTCTACTATAAATATATCCACCTAAATATATCAAATGTTCCTCAAAATCCATTATGTCCAAAACTAAAATTATCATTTCTTCGACTAAGATTTTTTTTCTTTTCTATTTTTGTTAATGGTACCACCATAGTTGCAGTTCCAAAAGCTCAAATATTTTGGTTGAGGTCATCTTGTCCTTTTTGACTACATACTCAGAAAATTACCAAATCCAGCTGAATCTACTGCTATAATCTCTCTTTCTCTCTCCCACCTTTACATCCTAACCTAGATCTTCCTTGTCTGCCTCCTACATTCTCAATTTTTTTTTTCAGCCTCTAATTTTCCTCTCCCATTCTTCACTTCCTTCCCCAGCCTTTCATGATGTTACCTAATTAATCTTTCTACACTAGAGCTCTGCTCAAGCTAAACCACCACCCAAAGACTCTACAGTTAAGAGCCTACCTATTCAATATGCTTAATGATTTGGTTCCATATTTTTACTTATTTGTTTCACAAACTTTTAATGACATCACATAAGATCTGTATGTGCTGAGTATACTGCAGGCTGAGGTTACCACAGATGAATAAATTAGGGTACCTACTCTAAAACTCACATAATTTAGTGATATAACATGTAGACCATTAAAATAATTAAAATGTAAACTGTGATGAGTATAATAATAGAGACCATTATTAAGTGCCATTGGACAGCAAGCTCTGAGAGGACTATCTGATCTCACATAGATTATCCTTGATTAATCGCCTCATAGAAATCAGGTCTAGACACTTTAGACATCGTTTCACTTAACTTACTCCTTCTAGATCATTCCTCAAGTTAAAAGTTAGTAGTCTCTTATTCTACTACACGTAATTACCCCCAACCACCCCACTCCCTAACACACAAATACATACACACAAATTAAAACCATGAAGCAGAGGCCTATTGTTCCCATAATGATAAAGAGTGTTGCCACATTGAATTCATGGGATTCTAGGCAAAAAGAAGGATCATATGCATTTCTCATTAGACATATTGCAATACTGAGCACAGCTTCACGAGAAGCCAAGTTATTACTCATAAAGCCTGTGGGATATCAGTTTAGAAGCTGCTGCTCCTTAAGACTTATTCAGATCTATCAGATATTTACCTAAGCATGTCTTCTCACTTATTGGTATTTAACTTTGTGTGCTTGTGTCTCCTTTCTTCAACTGAAAAGCGAAGTTATTTCAGTGCAGTCATCATATTGGATACTTAATTGTTTTCCCAGGAGTATCTAACATAGCAGCTCACTCACAGTGGGTAGTAGAAAATTATTTGTGGTTGACTGACTCTAGGCTTCTTTCATCATTCAGTTTGTGGTCAGATATTGGTGGAATTTATGAATAAGATCATTCAAATTTGCAGTCAGCCCTGGCTTGTGGGATATGTTGTGGGTTATCATTTTTCTTCATGAATTGCTTCTTGCTACAGAGTCAATTTTGAAAAAGGACTGGAATGGAAGAATTGGTGTTGAAGAAATCTTCTTAACATTATTGGTGAGATTCTAGACCCTAAATGAGATAAAGCATAAGGCAGCACTAATATCAACTAATAGTATATGGCCAAGTTGTTTTTGACAAAACCACAGTAAAAATATACTCCAAAGTATCTAGAGACATGCATAGTCTAAAAAGCCCCTTTTATTAGAAGAACTTAAAAGCAGTAGCAACACTACAACAACAGCAATAGAGAGGACGATCTCTTCCATTTGTATATGTAGCACTTAATGATTTATCTACTAACCCAAGAACATTATGTCTCATTATTTATACTAATCCATGCCATCTAGCACTAATCAGGGCATCCTATGAAAATCCATTTGCTTTTTCAAACTCTGTTCTTCTTATGCTGTTCCATATCCTGAAATTTTCTCATATCCTTTCCATATATCCAAATTCTAGTGTTTTTAAAGATCTAAACACTACGATAGCCGTCAAGCTCCCTTTTACTCTGCAAAAACAAGTTATCTCTCCCGCCTTTTGAAATCCACAAAGCACTCAAGTATATCTTTCCTACAGCAGCTATCATATTGTGTTATATCACAATTATTTTGATTCTGCTAGTAAGGGTTCAGGAATACATTTTATATAATTTGATTGATTAAATAGCCTTCAAAATAAAGAGATAACTGTGCCAGATTCATGTTTACTTTCCACATTTGAAACTTAGAAATGCCTGGCAAATAAAATGTGGTCTGAACTTTTGTATATGGTATGCTAATAAAAAGAGGATATCAATTTTCAGGATGGGACTTAAGTTAATTTTTTTCTTCTTGGTACAGGGAGAAGTCTTAGGTATATACTGCGGCTTATGGAAGTTGTTGCCTTTAATTTCAAAATACTCTTACAATGTGATTTAGGAAATACAGTGATGTAAAATTATGAAATATTTCTTTCCCCAAAATGGAGCTTCCAATGACAGACCTGTACAGTAGACTCTTGAATTGGCCAATAATTTACATACTTGCTACTATTTTTTTGTTTACTAATTCTTTGCATAGCTTTCTAAAAGTTATTTTTTAGAAAATTAAAGGAAGAATAAATAACATACCTTGGTCTTCTCCATAATACTTAAGCTCTTTATGGAAATGATAGAAATCTTTTTATCTCCTAGGTACATAGTACTATGACCTTTCTTGTGTTGATGTATATTAAATAAGTAATGAAGAGTTAGTAGAAATGACTACATACTATATTAGAAATCAAAGTACCATATTGTACTTGTTCTTCCTTTCACTAATTTATTTATTTGAATAAAACTACCATGGATTACTATCCAGCAATATAATAATTCACATCAAATTTCAATATTTAATTATTTCATGGCTAACAATTTTTAATTATTTCATGGGTAAGAAAAATTTGTATAAAATTCATAAAAATAGAAAAATTTGAAGCCATATATTTATATTACAGAAATTATTTGGGTGTCCTGCAAAAATTGTACTTAACTTTTGAACAGTAAAAGTATAATTCAAAAGAGAAAGTCTACAAGACTAGAAATACACAGCAAGAATTTATTTCATTATGAAATTCTTACAGAAATTCAAAAGAATTGAAAGTTGATGTAATTATGGTGAATTTTACTGGAGATACCAACATTTTGCCATTGATTACCTGAGCATAAATCAAGAAAGAGAATCTATGCACTAAAAAGATATTACATTGTTATCTATAAAAGAACACAGAGTCTTTGCTTCAATGCTCTAGTTGCATACTCTCCTCCCTTGTTGAGAGGTAAATGGCTAAAAACGACTTACTGCTTAGTTTACAATGACAGGCTTTCTAGGTTGGCAGGAGAAATAATTTGAAAGCTCTGTTTGCTGAAAGAGAAAGAGTTCTTAATGATATTTCATTGCTTTTGCTAAGCTCTCAGAAGGCCCCTTATTGAAAGCTGTTGAACTAATTAATTCCTTTTTTTTAGGAATTAACTAGAAAAAGGAATTACACCTCCTTCTACTTTGTTGAGTTAGGAGTGAAGTTGATGAGCATAATTGTTTGACTAGCTATGACTCTATCCAGCATTTAAATTAGCCAATATTAGATAATTTTATTTGTATTCTAACTCCTTAATATTGAGATCAACCATTTCTTATTAATAGCAGGGAGTTTGGGCAAACAAAATCACTAAATAGCATGTCTACACTTGAGTTTTATTGTTTTCTAGCAATAATAACAAACTTGTAGATAAGAAGTGACATACAACCTTTTTTTTCTTTCCACAAAGCAATCAAAATGTGAGTCTAAATATTCTTCACATTCACTCTACAGGTTTCTCAGATATTTTTGAGCCACATTAGTATTTTGAAACATAATGGTAATACGCATTTTTGGTTTTTTGTTTCCTTTGTGATCTTGATCCCTTTTGCACCTTAGGATTATCGGCATAATATTCAAGAATATTGAAGCATAATGTTTGTGTGCGTGTTTGCTTGTCTTTGTATTTTCTATTTGGATAGGCTTGTGGCTTGTTTGTTGTTGAGTCAAAGTGGAAGCCAAAAAGCTTTTCCTGAAGGTCAGTTGGCCCCTCTTGACAAATCTGTAAGAAATTCTAAGTCAATTAAAAGCTGTCCAACCCAAATGTCCATCATTGATAGACTGGATAAAGAAAATGTGGCACATATACATCCTGGAATACTATACAGCCATAAAAAAGGTTGAGGTTATGTCCTTTGCATG
Source organism: Cheracebus regulus (assembly GCA_963574635.1). Taxonomy (NCBI): domain Eukaryota; kingdom Metazoa; phylum Chordata; class Mammalia; order Primates; family Pitheciidae; genus Cheracebus; species Cheracebus regulus. Next base: position 163,118 of record CAUYQU010011819.1, read on the forward strand.
GACATGGATCAAGCTGGAAACCATCATTCTCAGCAAACTAACACAGGAATAAAAAAACAAACACAGCATGTTCTCACTCATAAGTGGGAGTTGAAAAATGAGAACAAATGGACACAGGGAAGGGAACATCACACACTGGGGCCTGCTAGAGGGTGGAGGACTAGAGGAGGGATAGCATTAGAGAAATACCTAAGGTAGATGATGGGTTGATGGGTGCAGCAAACAACCATGGCATATGTATACCTGTATAACAAACCTGCACATTCTGTACATGTATCTCAGAACTTAAAGTATAAAAATTTTAAAAAGCTATCCTTGAGTTAATTGTGTTCATTTGGAATATCTTATTTGTGCCATAGATGATTCACAGGGTGAATAGAAACTCTCTTCCTGCTTTTCCTCCACCCAACTTAACGCAAGGTTTGAGATTTATTCCTCATTGCAGCAACATAGCTCTTCTTGTTTTTTTCTAAAGCAGAATTTATTCATGCTTTTTCAAATCTTTCCAATGATTACCTGAGAATGTCACATATGTCAAATTTTAACTCCTTATTTTCAAATCAATAGACCACTGTAGCTACAACTCAAATTTTCTGTTTCATTGTAGAAGTGCTGTGCTATATACTCATATTCAATTTTGCCTAATACATATCTATACTGTTAAGTTTGCAAAGTTTAAGAAAAGATACCTTAAAAATGGTATTGAGCTGCTGAAATATTAATGGTAGATGTTTAAGGATTTAATGCCTACAGAAACTACCTTAAAGTAATTTAAAACATACGTAGTTTCTCAAACTATGCATTAAGTACTATACAAGCAACTTGAAGGCCATTAACATGTTAAACCAGATGTCCCCAAGCCATGGTGGAGAACTAGAACTGGTCCATGGCCCATGGCCTATTAGGTGCATGGCCCATGGCCTGTTAGGAACTGGTCCACATAGCAGGAGGTAAGCAGCAAGCCAGCATTACCGCCTGAGCTCCACCTCCTGTCAGACCAGCGAAGGCATTAGATTCTCATGGAACACAAATCCTACTGTAAACTAACTGCCCATGACAGATCTAGGGTGTGTGCTCCTTATGAGAATCTAACAAACGCCTGATGATCTGAAGGGGAACAGTTTTATCCCCAAACCATCCCCCAACACGGTCTGTGGAACAATTGTCTTCTACAAAACTGGTCCCTGCTCCCAAATGGGTTGGGGACCGCTGTGTTAAAGCATTCTAGAGGCATTGTTGTATGATTACACAATGTTTATTCATTTCTTCTTCATGAGTGAGTAGAAGAGAAGATACAGATTCCTATCCATAAACTGGAAAGGCGTAATACAAATGCTGAGAGAGATACTAAAAACTTTCTCATTACTGCTGATTTTACATTATTTTGCTAAATGATAAAGGGACTATTCATAGAGTTAATAATTCCTTCAAAAGAAACAAACACAAATACATGTATTAGCAACTTTCTCTACTGGAAAAACATATTTCATTTCCTTTTAAAATAAAGGGTATTTAAAATTCTGTTTGCCAAAAAACAAATTAGTTAGCAGTATTGTATTACATTTGAGTTTTTCAAATAGATGTATATTCATTTAACTGTGTTATTAACTTGTCCAATATTCATAAAGTTCTATAAATTGCTTTATATTTGAAATATGAGTGATTTCAATAAGAACTCACTAAAAAGGAAATTAAACAGAAAATATGTTTTCAGCATAGCTAGTCTTTCCCCCTTTATCCTCCTATTTTAGTTATCTTATTATTTTTTGCCTTTGGATTTATACTCATGTTTTCATGTTAATTTCAAACATTTGAAGATAAATGGGTTCCTGACAGTGTGGACATTGTTAGTCATGTTGACCTCTGTGTCACCAGTAACTAGAAACAGTGCCAAGCACAGAAGTGCTCAATAAAAAATAGTTGAAAAACGATTGAAGGAAGAAAATCTTAGGACCATCTGCCCAATAATCCAAAGGTCATTTTCCCAAACAAAATTGGACAAAAGGAGGATAATCGAACTCTGTATCCTTTTGTATCCAGCAGAATGCCTTGCACAAAGCAAGTGCATAATATTCCTTGTTTTTATACAATCAACATTTATATTTTTAAATTCCAATACAAATTATGACCTTGAACAAATATTCGGTGAATAAAGAACCATTCACAGCAACTAGGAAATGGATTACATTCTTATTCCTAATTTACAGAAAGAAACTGAGGCCCGAACTGGATGTCTTTCCCAGGGTCTTGGCATACTGCAACTGGGAATTGAACCCAATCTTTGACAGAGTTCAGTATTTCTTCTACTAAACCAACATTTCCCCAGGATAGCTCAATGGAAAGTGGTTAACATGGATAAATATCTTATCCCTAGGTATGATCATCTTAAATTCTGTATTAAGGTGGTACTTTAAAAGTACATCAAAGATAATATACTGTAAATGTATAGGCAGTCCTCACTTAACATTGTCAATAGGTTCTTGGAAACTGGGAGTTTAAGCAAAACAATGTGTAAGGAAACCGATTTTGCCATAGGCAAGTTTATATATAAACAAGGGTTAAGTTCTTGTGGCATATTTCTAGTTACAAAAATATCACTACACTTGTAAATAAAGACCAAAACACTTCTAAAATTAAACATTGAAATAAATGTGAGCTATATATACATTTAAGAAAGAATAATAAAAACAAGGTAATTATTTGCCTGCTAATTCCATCCATTTCAGGGGCAGTAGTGGCTAGATCCTATCCCAGCAGCTTAGGACACAAGGTGAAACTAACCCTGGAGAGGATGCAATTCATCACAGGGCACACTCACATGCTCCCGTGACTCGCTAAGACTGCGACAGTGTAGACACACCCATTAACCTAAGGTGCACATTTTTGGAATGTGGGAGAGGAAACGAGAGTACATGTAGAAAACTCATGCAAACATGGGGAGAAGCACAAACCACACAGGCAATGGCCCCAACTAGGAATCAACATTTTTTTGTCATCATCATTATGACTAAATAACATTGAATGAATTGTCCTTATTAGAGGACTTGCTGTACATTTAAGTGCAAAAATAGAACCCATTTTTATTATTCAAAATTTTCACACTCTTCCTTAACATGAACACCAGCTCTACAAAGTCAGATAAGTGAAATTTAAATTTAAATTAAAAAGAGTGCATTATTTTCAAGGTTATCTTGCCCTTGTGCAAGTATTTAAAGCTCCTAATATTTCACATTATATCTTATTTATGATAACTGACTAGGGATGTGAAATTAGTAATATGAAACTAGTGTTTTAAACCTCTAGACTCTCATCTCTCTTTTAAGTATTTATAAAATCTATTCAACCACTGAGGGAAAAAATCTACATTTACGTATCCTCTGTAATCATACATTTATTGGAAAGTTAGGCACAAATACTTAAAAAGAAGGTGGCTGAAAATTTCTGGTGTTTTAGATTTGACCTACCTTTCTCATTCTATGGTATCCTTCCAAGTATCAAAGAGAACAGGTGGAATTAAGTGAATACATACCAAATAGATTGATAGAGAATAGACAGATTTATATAAAGTATGACTATATATGAGGTCTCTTTACCTAGGAAATATTTGCATATTGAAGTTCATTATTTCTATTTAATCTGCTGTTCACCCTTTGTATTCTGCACTGATGCCATGCAAATCCACTTTACATTTCCCAAATGGGAACTAACTTAACTGTGAATTATTCTACCATAAATTTGATTTTACTTCACACAAATGGGTCTTTTTTATTGTATATAATTAAGATGAAAAAGGTCATTATAATCAAGGCAGCCACCAAGAGAGATGGATGGACAGTTAAATGTTGCATTCATTGCTATTTTTTGTGAAACTTCAGATTTGGATTCCATTACTTAATCTTTTTCAAAACAATGAATTAACTCATTATCCTCCTAAATTTCCTATTTTAACCTTTTTTATATTGATTAAAGCAATGAGAAATTTTCTTCTGCTACCAAAACCTATTTGGAGCTATATCAACTTGGAGATCATTTTACAACTGGAAAAACAAAGACACTGAGTCTCATAGTGCATGAAGATTTTTGTGTACTTACTATGAGCCTGGTGCCCTGCTCCACTGTGTAGGGGTCATTGGGATGGGAAACTGTCATTTGGGTAGGTCATTTGGATGAGAAATTCAACATAAAGAGACCCCCTCACAGCATGAATGTATATGAGTTAACTCATATCATGTTTACTCAAAAGTATATGAGCAAAGTCATAGTTTTCCCAGTCAGTTATGTATTTTCTTATCTCAGAGACAAGTCTCTCAATAGTTCTCACTACATAAAGTCATACAAATTTCAGAGTATTCAATATGATACGTAGTCAGATGAATATTAAATTCAACCACTTGTTGGAGAGAGTTTACCCTCCTGTCTCCTGGTAAGTATTCTTGAAGAAGAAAATTTTAGTATAAACAACTTCTCAATTACTGGACACTGAGAACCATTCATTGGCTATTATTCATCTCTGCAGATTTTTTTTAAATCTGATTAGTATTAACTTCCTCTGCCCATTTTCTAGTTAAGGTTTGAATAATAAATTTAAAGATAAAAATTATGCTCTTGAAATTCTCCATAAGATAAAGTTTTAGTTTATGGGTAAATATCTAATGGCAACTGAATTAAAATATTTTTCTGTGGGTGTGATGCTAAGTCAGCTCTTCATTGACTCACTTTGAAACAGAGGGACATAGAAAATTGTATTCATCAACATTTCTTTCATCTGTTTCTAGCTTATAGGCAAGACTAAAAATTATTTAACAAGGATACACAATCTACACTGTGTGAAAGAGGAAGAGCTGTCATAAAATTCCTTTTAATGACTAAATTCTTTGAATGGCTTCATTCTTTTCCTTAAAGGAAAAGCCAACAAAGTTGCTTTTAACCACTAATTGACAAAATGGCTCATTGGTAGCCTTGACAGGATAATCTCTGTGTTTTTCTAATGTAGTTTTGCGTTTGAGATATTAAGCCAGCTACTCCTTCATTAAATTAAAGAAGCCATTGTTACACATATAGCCATCATTTCCTTTTTAGGAAATAGGTCCAAGTTTGTTATAAGAATTGCTGAGTTTATTCTCTTGCTACAATCTTTTGGTAGTACTCCTTGAGATGTGTCACAATAACTCTTTTTCTTTGTTATTCTTCAACAAAATTGAATAATGTCTCACTTTTCTAATATGTAGCTATACAAATTGGTGCAGATCATTGCTCTGCATTTGGAAAATGCAAATTATTCTCAAAATGCTTTTAAAAACTAGAGGAAAAGTAGAGAGAAACCTGATAGAAAATACTAAGACATATACAAGTAAGTAATGATTATTTGATTAGTCTGATTTTATTAGATAATAAATTTAAAGAGAAAACTATGAATGAACAAGATAAAGATAATAAATATTGAAAAATAATAGACGTTTAGTAAAAAAATTAACTTCAATTGATTTATTTTAGGCAAGTAAAACATTGGACGATAAAGAGAAAGCCCAAATGTAATATTCATTGATGTTAGCAAAGAACTTGTTGTGACTCATAACTAATTGCATTTAATTATTGTCTTCAGTACTAAGGTGGTGGCTTATATTGAAAACCAGATGAAGGAATAAATAACGCTACCATGTTAAAGAATCTGCTCAGATGGGGATAGCATTGAATCTATAAATTACTTTGAGCAGTATGGTCATTTTCATGATATTGATTCTTCCTAACCATGAGCATGGAATGTTTTTCCATCTGTTTGTGTCTTCTCTTATTTCCTTGAGCAGTGGTTTGTAGTTCTCATTGCATAGGTCCTTCACATCCTTGTTAGTTGTATTTCTAGGTATTTTATTCTCTTTGTAGCAATTGTGAATCAGAGTTCACTCATGATTGGCTCTCTGTCGGTTATTGGTGTTAAGGAATGCTTGTGATTTTTGCACATTGATTTTGTATCCTGAGATTTTGCTGAAGTTGCTTATCAGCTTAAGGAGATTTGTGGTTGAGAAGATTTGGTCTTCTAAATATACAGTCATGTCGAGTCTGCAAATAGAGACAATTTGACTTCATCTTTTCTTAACTGAATATCATGTATTTCTTTTTCTTGCCTGAATGCCTTAGCCAGAACTTCCAATACTATATTGAATAGGAGTGGTGAGAGAGGGCATCCTTGTCTAGTGCCAGATTTCAAAGGGAATGTTTTCAGTTTTTGCCCATTCAGTATAATATTGGCTGTGGGCTTGACATAAATAGCTCTTACTGTTTTGAGATACATTTTATCAATACCTAGATATCCATATGCCTTAACCCCTTATTTTTTTCTGATCTTCAAACAAAACCACCTGCTCATTGTCCAATGCTAGTAGGAATTTAACTTGCTTTGACTATCTAAGGAAACTAATGTGATCAGCTCTTTCTTTACCAATCTCTGGCTATTCCAGAGTCTTTCATTATTTCTCCCTGCATGGAATTATTCCCTTTATGGCTTTATCAATTTGTGATCCTCTCTTTATCAGCTCAAGGAGATTTTGGGCTGAGAAGATGGGGTCTTCTAAATATACAGTCATGTCATCTGCAAATAGAGCACAAATGCTACTTTCTCAATGAAATATTCTACGATATTCCAAAGCAAAATCAGTGGCTACCTTTCTCTACTTTAATAATGCCTGGTTTATACACTCATGATGAGATTATAAAGAAGAAAAGTCCTATGAAGGCAGTTCAAATAAGAAGGGACTTCACTGATGGGGTAGAGGGAAAGCTTGTAGCTTTCCATGGACGAAACCCAAAATATTTTCATTTCATCCAAGCCACAAAATATATTTAGTCCATGACCAAATGAAAAGCCAGGAGTCAAGACTCCATCTGTACCTCACAGCCCTCAGAGGCAGATAGCTCTTCTTTGTTCAAGTCTCTTTCCTTCTACAGCCTTTCTCTGCAGAACCACTCTATTCTCTTCTTTGGCTTCTTCATACCCAGAGCTTTGAATGACATGTGTGTATTAGTATGTTCTCAGACTGCTATAAAGATACTCATCAAGACTGAGTAATTTATAAACCAAATAAGTTTAATTGACTCATTTCCCCATGGCTGGAGAGGCCTCAGGAAACTTAAAATCATGGTGGATAGCAAAGGGGGAACAAGGCATGTCTTAGATGGTGTCAGGAGAGTGCGGGAGGTGCCAAACACTTCCTAAAGTGCCTGGGCTTGTGAAAAGTCACTCGTTATCACAAGAAAAGAAAAGCGGAAACCACTCCCATGATCCAGTTTCCTCCCTACACATGTGGGAATTACAAATTGAGATGAGATTTGAGTGGAGACATAGAGCTAAACCATATCAACGTGACTTTATCTAGGCCTAGTTTTCTAAGATCTTTCATTTCTACCATTGACATTAATCAAATTGTCTCGGAATTTTTAGTTTTCAATTCCAAATTTCTGATAATAATCTATTTGGATAAGTTTGGATTCAAATTCAATTAAATCTATTTGAATGTAATTTCTCTTAGGCAAGTGTCCTGAGCCAGGTGTTTACTTGTGTACTCAGCTATAACCAGACAATGGGATTATTTAGGAGGAAAAGAACATTTAGGCCACCTCTTCAAAGAGACTTTGTTAAGAAAAAATGTCAAAGAACAAAGAATAGGCTGAGCATACAGTGGACAAAGTAAATGGCAGAAACCCATGCTGGCTAACTAACACCAAGCTAGCTGCTCGCTGATGTGGTTTGGCTTTGTGTCTCCACCCAAATCTCATCTCAAATTGTAATCTCCATGTGTTGAGGGAGCAACCTGGTGGGAGGTGTTTGGATCGTGGGGGTGGTTTCCCCCGTGCTGTTCACATGATAGTGAGTGAGTTCTTATGAGATCTGATGTTTTAAAAGTGTGCAGCAGTTCCACCCTTGTTCTCTCTCTCTCCTTCCGCCTTGTGAAGAAGGTGCTTGCCTCTCCTTTGCCTTCAGCCATGATTGTAACTTTCTTGAGGCCTCTCTAGCCATGCGGAACTATGAGTCTGTTAAAACTCTTCTTTATAAATTACCTAGTCTTGGGGAATTCTTTATAGCAGTGGCCCTGCTATAAAGACAGAATACAGAATAATACACTAGCTAACTAGGGCCACTGTGTCTATCTAGCTATGGACTCCATGCTTTTGATGTCCACTAACTTGCTACAGTTCAAACACAAGAGAGTAACTATGTATCTGGACATCATAGCATGTATTTGAAAATTGTATAATACACAAAATATAAAATAATACCATGGGAGATGTGGTAGTTATTTTTTAATTGAGGAAGTCTAATTTGAAAGAAAAAATATAACTACATATCTAAGCTGTGAGAAAATTAATGAAGTAATTCTCAAGAACCTGGGAATAATATAGATTAAATAGCTACTGAAGTTATATAAATAACATCTAACAGTATAGAATTGATATTCCCAGTTATCTTAGCTGGGAGGTGACCTTCACGTTGGTGAGATTTGCTGTTACCTGATGAGCCATGAACCTATGTGGCAGATACTGTGGGCTAGGTGATTCTGTGCCTATTCCTGGCTCTTTTCCTCTTAGCTGCATTCACTATGTAGCCATTGACGCTGCTGTTCATCAGGATTTCAGCTACTCATAGCCAGTCACATGCTTCAAGGGTTGCAAAATGTCTGTAAGAAAACTTGGGTCTACTCATACAAAAATACAAGAGCGAAAAAAGGTAAATATTGTTAAAAGGCCTCCAAGAATACTCATAGGAGAAAGTAACTTGGCACAGGGACTTTATCTATCCAAGCCAAGTGGTTTGTGAATTTCCATTGAGTAGCTGGATCCATTATTCCATTAAATATTTGAGTTAAGTGATGGATTTATTTTCTTCTTATTTCATGCTCAATCAACTTTTTAATTATAATTTGTGTTTCCCTGTAGCTTGTTACATTGAGACAATATATAGAAGACAATAGGACTTAACTCACTCAATTATCCTTTGCATGAGAAGTTTGAAATATTAGCATTATGTTTTATATATTTAAGTCATCTGTAAGTAAGTCTCTGTATCCAATCTATATTTGTGTAATGACAGGATGACATCTTAGGTCTAGTGAGCAAGTGATTGGCATCTGTTATTGTGTTTTAGCTGCTGCTGTCCACCTTCTGTGCCGATATTACATATATACCTAAACTCACACACATTTTTCTATATGTTCACTGTGATACCAATCAACAACCAAAATATTTTGTATGAAATATGATAACTGATTGCATTATTTCATATGGATAGAATATATGAAAGAATAATCAAGGTAGTTTTGAAAAAGCAGTACAATGGCGAGGGTATTCTCTTATAAAAATTCCCCCAAAGTTCTTTATCCTATAATAAAAGAAACAGTGTGCCATATACATGAATGAAAATAATGGATCTATAGAATACATGTTAGATTACCAAACAGTCTCCATCAGTTATATAGCTTGTGATAAAACTGGAATTTTACTATCAAAGGTTTGTTCAATAAATGATGTCTTGAATACTCTTTATAAACTAAGTGAAATATTAATAATTTTAGTAAATAAAGTTAAACCCTTTCTTTACGCTACACACATTCACACATTCACACAGTATAGGACCATATGTGCATTTCAGATTAAGTCAAGAGTTACACATATTTAGAAAGTAAGAAATATTAGTGGAAAATAATTTTATATTTGATAAGGAAGCTCTAAGTAAGAATGAAACCCCAGAAGCCTTAATGGCAGTATTGACAGATTTGATTAAACAAAAATTAAATATCCTTCGATTCTAAAATGTAATTATAAAAAAAAGAATAAAGTATTTTTAATAAATACAGTAACAAGGTAACCATGAAAGAAACCCAATGAAATAATGAATGAAGATTAAGAATTGGTAGTTCAGTGAGCAAGAATGATACAAATTTCCAAGAATTTATAAGAAAAGGTGTGATGCCACACAAAAATCTGAAAATTTGAATTTGCACTAATGTATAATTTAATCCATATAACTGACCATCATCAAAAAGATTAATAATATCTGTTGTGAATGAAAATACATAAAATAGAAGCAGAAAGTACATAAGTAAAGCAATTTTGAAGGAAAATTTAGTCCTGTTTTCAGATTTCACATATGCATCCCATTTGTTTCCACGAATCTATCCTAGAGCAGTAGTCACACATTACGACCAGGGTGTATGCACAAGATGTTCACTGCAGAATTGTATATTCTTTACTACCTAAACTATGTAATGGAAAACAACTGAATTTCCCATCAGTAAGGATATAATGGAGTAAATTATGATACATTTATGGTGCAGCCTTTAAAACAAATGTCACAGAGCTTTAAATAATACCACAGAGCAATTGTCAAGATATGACTTTAAGGAGGAAGAAAAGACGAGAAATAATCCATGAAGTACCCTCCTTTTTATGTAAAAATAAGGGGTGTGTGTGTGTGTGTGTGTGTGTGTATGTACACGTGCACGTGTGCCTGATTGTGCATGCATGAAGAGGGGGCTTTCCCAGTTATCTTAATATATTTCATATTATTTGATATATTGCAATGATTATTCATGTATTACTTGAACACACACACTTTTTCTTTAATAATTGATGTTTTTATGGAACATTGCAGTATAATGCTCTGGCCACAATAAGCATCAGTGGATAAAAGGTACAGAGAAGCAATGTAGAGGGTTTCTGTAATGTATAGTTGGCCTGAACATACTCATTTTCAGGCTGGACAACAATCTCACAATGGCTTCATGAAAGGGAGTGCAGTATCCAAGGGAATGGATGACAGTTGATATTCTGATTCTGTGCTTCAGAATCTAAAACTGGGAGTAATTAATCTACATGCATTACTTCAACCTGTTGCCTACCCTACAGGTACCATTTACGAGGCACTCCTGGCATGACTCAGGTATTCTTATCCTGTTCACTCATTTGAGGATAACATTTACTACCAGAAAGGGAACTAGATGTTACGTTTAAATAGGATCAAAGCATTGCATGGAATTTTCTTTATTTAACCTATTCATCTTAATGCCTTTTTCCAGTTCAAAGGAAAAACAAGTACTGAATTTTCTAAGCTCTCTAGCTGTGATAACAGAAACACAAAAAGAAGGTGCCTGAGAACTGTTGTGATGCAAAAGGAATGTCAAAATGTTCGTAAGACTTTTGTTGCATATAATATAAAAATCATTCTAATTAACTTGAGTTAAAAAGTGGATTAAATTGTTCTCCTCAAGTATGGATCTCTAACAGTAGATTTGTAACTTTTAAATTATGATTTTTGCTAATACTCTTTAAATCTCACAGCAAGGACTCCGTTATATAATAATTTTAAGATGTACTTATTTTTTCTAGTACTTCATTTATTAAAGATGAGCTACAGTTCTGACAGTGGAATACATTCCATCTTTCCTTATCAAAAGATTACTTGAGGCAAGACACTGTGGCTCATGCCTGTAATCCCAGCACTTTGGGAGGCCAAGGTGGATGGATCACTTGAGGTCAGGAGATTGAGACCAGTATGGCCAATAGGGTGAAATCTTGTCTCTACTAAAAAAAAAATATAAAACTTAGCTGGGCATGGTGGTGTGTGCCTGTAGTCCCATCTATTTGGAAGATTGAGGCAGGAGAATCGCTTGAGCCTGGGAGGTGAAGGTTGTAGTGAGCCAAGATCATGCCATTGCACTCCAGCCTGGGTGACATAGTGAGACTCTGTCTCAAAAAAAAAAAAATTATTTGAGATACTTGTTGAGATAGCAATATTATGCTTAGTTTTCGCTAACATTTTACATAACCAGTTGGTCTATAATAGAAAATATCCATTCAAAAACATTTGCAGATAATATTACTTGTTAAAGTTTAAAGATTAACTTCACAAATTTATCTTAGTATATTTTTCTGGGAATTATTCCATATCAATATTATTGAAAAGAAACATTTCTCTTTTCCTTTCAGTCACCAGTGGGAATTTTGATTTATGGTAAATGTCTTGGACCTTATGTTTACTAAGGACAAACATAGATTCAACAGGACACTTGACATTGTCCTAAGATAATCATGTTGCAATGTGTGTGTTTTTAAAAGAAAACCAATTGATCTGTGTAATTTTAGTAGTGTTAGTTTTTCTAAGGTTAATATTTTTCCAGTTTGTGATTAATCGGTGTCATTACAACTTAGCTGCCCTAATTAAGCAGATATCACACTCAAAGAACTAATTTATATGTGCATAATGACATAAATAAATCCATACATAAATTATCTGTGTCGAATATAGGTATCAAAATAGGGCTTGTGAATGTATATAAAATAGTTATGCATATTTATATCCATCTACTGTTATCTTTCTATTAGCATGGTGTAAAAGTAATTGCAGTTTTAGTCATTAATAGTACTAAAAGTAATGGCAAGATCACAGCTACTTTTGCACCAACCTAAATATGATTGCACACTGTCTACCCCCACACACAAATAGATTATTAACCTTTGACATATGGTTCTCTTCCTACCATGATTCAAATTATCACACTAGTTTTCAGTAATAATCATTTAGTCAAAATTTACCGTTCGACATCTTTTATCATCTATGTCTGTGAGAACATGTGGAAAAACACTTAACAATGTTTGTAGTGCTAGAAATTCCTATTTTAAAAAGTTTGTGGGGGAAAAACATTGCATGCATTCTTTCTTTCACAAATATTTACTGTCTACCTGATGCTAGTCTACCTTACACTAGTCACTGTTAAAGGAATTCAGAATACGTCAGAGAGTAAAACAGACAATTTATGCCTGAGGAGCCTATGTTTTAGGAAGTATTGAGGATCAACAAAAATAAACATAACAATTCAGTAAACGATACTGTGTGTTCAGTGGGATACTACTACCTGTCAACCAAGTCAGGCTTGCCACTGGTGTCTGCATGGCCTGTGAGGTAAGATTTATTTTTTTAACTTTCTTAAACAGTTGGAAAACTTTACAAGATTTTGTGACTTGTGATAATTACATGAAATTAAAATTCCTGTCTCCATAAAGTTTTATTTAAACATAGCGATGACCATTGGTTTAAGCATTGCTTAGAGCTGATTTTGCACTGCAACAAAAGAGTTCAGTAGTTAAGACAGAGACAGACCACATGGTTCACAGAGCCTGAATTATTTACTGTCCAGCCCTTTACAAAACAAGTTTGCTAACTCCTGAGTTAAATAACTTAGTAATATTTTACCTCTCTACTGAAATATTAATAAGTGTTTGTATAGATAGATACATTAATATTTAGGTTTCAGTTCGTTAATACATTATTTTGCTAAAAGCTTTTCAAAATTAAAATCTAAACATTGGGGTGGTTGCTGGTAAGAAATATAAAGAGAGCCTGTCAAATCTCCTAACTTTCTTCATTAATAGACACATTACTGTCAGATAAATGCAGAATTTAAAATATGATTTGCATTAAACTAACAATAATAGAATTCCTATGTGCCAAATGCTTTGGCTATACTATCTCATTTCTCAAAGTAACCCACTGAAATAGGTTTTTCTATTTCCATTTTATAGACACAAAGATGCAGGAAATTTGAGTGACTTGCTCAAGATCAGAGCAAGCATGGTGGGTGGTTGAACCTTGATTAAATTTCTGTCTCTTGACTCAATCCAGTGCTATTCCTTCTACCCTACAGTTAACTCTAAGCCATGCATTATACTGAGTGTTGGTTTTACAGCTTTTTAACACTGCTAAGCCATCAAGTGACAAGTGTTATTAGTAATTTGGGTTGAAACAGTGTGAAATGCCATCTAAATCCAGAATGAAGTGAATACATCAAGATTATTTTATTGGCCAGGCGCTATAAATGGGCATGTTCCCTACTTAATGATTTAGACTGCTTTTATCATAAGAACACTGTGTACATTTGCTAAAAATCAAACTCCATCTAAGCTTTCTTGTGTTTACCTACCCAGGGATATCAGTTAGTTACTATTCATTTTTGTAAACCAAATTTTAGAATGAATTGGTGCAATGGGTGAGGGAATAGTGGGATGGATAAGAGGTTGTAAGTTTATCCAAAATGAGATCAAGGGCAGGGGAAAAAGAATTGATTTTATCAAGGACTGTAGCTTTGATAACCACAGATAAAAGTAAGCTATGAGCTCAAATAAAGATAGAAAACTCAGATAAACAGGCTCTGCGGAGGTAAAGCGTATAAAGTAAAGCTACCAAGGACCAGGAAGGTTTACCTATGCAAAAGCAGGGTGAGAAGGGAGGCTGAGATGAGGCTTATATGAGAGTTTAAATAATAGGATGACCACTTGTGTGTTCTAAGGATGACCTAATCTACCAAAGTTTTTTATTTTTGATTTTTCATGGTCCTGTTTTTCTAGTTCTATTTCTAACTTTTTCTATTTTATTCTATAGCTAGGAGTTGTAAGTTAAATGATTAGTGAAGTGAATTGAAGGGTTACTCATTCTCTAATTCAATAATATTTCTTGAGGACTTTTTATTAGGTCAGATGCTTTGCTAGTCTGAGAATTCAGTAATATAGACCATTATGGTTACTTCATTAAGTTCACGTTTTATTGCAGAGACAGATAGTAACTTTCTTATTACATAATTATCTAGTTAAATTCTTCATGCTGAACCTGGTGGCTCATGCCTGTAATCCCAGCACTCTGGGAGGCTGAGAAGGGCAGATCACCTGAGGTCTGGACTTCAAAACCAATCAGACCAACATGGTGAAACCCCATCTCTACTAAAAATACAAAAATTAGCCGAGACTGGTGGCACAGACTTGTGATTCCAGCTACTCAGGAGGCTGAGACAGGAGAATCATTTGAACCCAAGAAGTGGAGGCTGCAATGAGCCGAGATTGTACCACTGCACTCCAGCCTGGGCAAGAATGAGACTCTTGTCTCAAAAAAAAAAAAAGGATATTCAAACTTTTACGAAAGGGAAGTACAGAGTACTTTGAAAGTGTGTAACAGGCAGTTTATCTAGTCAGGGACAGATGCTTGAGGGTGTAATTTTTAGGCTAACAAAGATGAGTGGGGGTGACTGAGTTTATTTGGGTTGTTAAAACAAACTACTTTAGACTGAGCAACTTATAAACAACAAAAATTTACTTCTCACAGTTCTGAAGGCTGAGAAGTCTAAGGCAGTGTCTAGTGAGAGCCCACTTTCTGGCTCATAGATGATACCTTCTAGTTGTATCCTCCTTGGTGGAATGGATGTAGAACCTCTTAATCCGATTCATAAATGCTCTGCCCTTTTGACTTTGTCACCTCTCAAGGCCCCACCTAATCCTTATCACATTGGGGATTAAGCTTCAACATATGAATTGGGGATATAGACATTCAGATCATAGCAAGGAGTTTCTCTCTAAATGGGGCTGGAATGTGTCAGAAAAAAAGAAATACTTAAGCCCTAAGGCTGGGAGGTGAAGAGTGCACCTGTTCAAATAACTGAAGGAAATGAAAGAGAAGCTGGAATGTGGCATAGCAAGGGGGAGAGGGGAGAAACATAAAGCTGGGGAGCTGGGCGGGGTGAACTATCGATGCCCTTTGACAACATGTTCATGATGTAATATGTTTCATCTTTCCAGCAACTTCAATTCATTGATTTTTCAACAGAAGCATTATTTTTAAAGGATTTTTAGTGGAACACTCCAAAGAGGAGTGCGTTGGAGGAAGCCCTGAATGTATGTGACAAACCAGTTAGAAAATAATTAATATGGTCCAATGGATGCTAAAATAAAGGAACAGTGGTCAAGCCAGGGAAAAGTTGATAGGTGTGAGATACGTTTAGAAAATAAAATTGTACGTATGTGATCCCAAATTGGATATGGGAAGTGAAGATGTTCAGTAATGATTCTGGTTTCTGTGACTGGATGTGGGAATTCTCTCTTGACTGAGAGAGAACGCTGGCTGAGGACCAGGGTTTTGCAGGTAATACTGTGAGTAGCATTCTGAAATAGTGAACTTGAAGTGTCTCTGAGATATCTAGGCCAGGATGTTGAGTGAGTCCTCAGTTAAATAGGAGTCTGATGCTGAGAGGAAGGTCCTAACTAGAGGTAAAAGTAAGAAGTAATAGCAGAGGACTGAGGATAGAAGCCATTGTAGTGAGCTAAGCAGAACTGATTGAATGATGAGAACCTACCTAGATGCATGCCCTGAGGTGCTTTGATCATATCAAGAAAGATGAACCAATATTTGAATGCTGATGAGAGTTCATGCAAATGAACACTGAAAAAAATACCTCTTAGGTTTAGTGACATGAAGGTTTTTGGTGAATTTGCCAGGCACATTTCTGTGGAAGGATGCAGATTGAAGACACATTTAAGCATAAATTACAGATGAAGGCATGAAGAAAACAAATATAGACGGCTTTTTAAAGAAATGTAGCTGTGTGAAGAAAAGGAGTTTTGATAAGTAGTGACACTCAAGGAGGTAATTTTAGCTTTGGAACATTTGAAGATGGAAGATACTGGAAGAAGTATTTTGAATACTGCTAAGAGGCATTCAGTATAGAAGTGGTTGGTGCTTCAGTAAAATGGCATTATATCCTAGTTTTCTCTAAAAATTTAGATTGACATCTGTCGTTACTGCCAACTAATTTATGATGACTCTTTCCCATCACACAGTGTGTGGATTTAGATGATACATGGTTATCCTACAATGTTGAAGAAAGAAGGGATAGTTTAATTATCAGAAGAGATCTGGAAAATAGACGGGAGGAGGCATGTTAGTGTGTTAGATGAGGTCAGAACAAAGTAGGTGGAGGTTACCCTACCAGCTTGTGCACGTTTGATAGTGAGAACTGATGCTTCAATTTACTATATGGAATAGGATCAACAAGAGCGAAAACAAAGCAATGGAGATAGAATAGTCTTTTCAACAGATGGCGCTGGGACAATGAGTAGTCACACACAAAAGGAATAAGCTGAATCCCTACATCACACCACACACACACACACACACACACACACACAGAGAGAGAGACACAAATCCAGAGGGTGTCATAAAGTAGCATCTAAATCTGTTAAATTCTTAGAAAAAATATACAAATAAGGTTTTAAAATAGGATTAGGCATGGCCTTACTAGATATGACATCAAAAGTACAAATTCCAAAATGAAAAACAGATAGACTTAATCAAAATTCAAAAAGTTTGTGCTTCAAAGGATACCATCCAAAGAGTGAAAAAACAACTCACAGTATGGGAGAAAATATTTCTATAATGTGTCTGATAAAAAAATCATATCTAGGGCATACAAAGAAATTATATAAATCAATAATAGAAAATAATAACCCATTTAAAAATACAGATGTATTTAAATACAGATGTAAATACAGATGTAAACTTGGGTTAAGGTAAGTCAAAAATACACTTTAGCTTATGATATTTTCAACTTATGATGATTTATTGGGACATAACCCCATTTAAGTACACTATAATGTATTTAACCTTATTTAAATAAGTACACTTCATGTAAGTCACACCATTGTAAATCAAGGAGTGCACTGAATGCATATCACTTTTGTACCATAGCAAGGTAAAAAAAAAATATTAAGTCAAGCCATAATTAAATTGAGGAATATCTGAGTAGGCAAATGATCTAAATAGACATTTTTCCAAAAAATGATACTCAAATGGCCAATAAACACATGAAAATATGTTCAACATCATTAGCTGTCAGTGAAATCTAAATGAACACCTCAATGAGATACCACTTCACATAAATTAATGCGGCTATAATCAAAAAGTTATATAATAAGTGTGGAAGAGGACGTAGGGAAACTGGAACCTCCATACACTGCTGATGGAAATATAAAATGGTGTAGCTTTTCTGGAAAACAGTCTTGTAGTTCCTCACAACATTAAAGTTATATCACCAACAATTCCACTCCTAGGTATCTATGTCTCAAAAATTAAAGCATATGTTCATAGCAGCATTATTCATAATTGCTAAACAGATAGAAATTCCAGGTTTGGCTAATGGCTATAGTCCTAGCAGTTTTGGGAGGCACAGGCGGGCAGATCTCTTGAGCCCAGGATTTCGAGCCAGCCTGGACAGCAGGGAGAAACCCAATCTCTACCTGGCCCCCAAGCACCCCCACCCCACCACCCCCCAAAATACAAAAATTAGCCTGATGTGGTGGCACGTGCCTGTAGTCCCAGCTATGCGGGAGCTGAGGTGGGAGGGTCACATGAGCCTAGGAGGTTGAGGGTGCCGGGAGCTGAAATCGCACCACGGCACCCTAGCCTGGGTGACAGAGTGAGGCCCTATCTCAAAAAAAGAAAAAAACCCAAATATCTATCAGGCAATGAATGTCTAAGCAAAATGTAATATAATCATACAATGGAATATTATTTTGCCATATAAATGGGTAAAGTGCAGATACCTACTAAATGTGTATGAAACTTGAAAACATGCTAAGTTAAAGAAAACAGAAAAGGTCAAATATACGATTCGATTTATATACATATTGTATAATAGGTGAACATATAGAGAAAGAAAATAGATTTGTAATTTTCAGAGGCCAGAAATGGATGGCTGGGGTGTGGGAAAGATAATGAGTAACTGCTAATGGGCATGGGATTTCTTTTTGGGACAAAAATGTATGCTGAAATTGATTGTGGAGATGTTTGCACGACTTTGTTAAGTCCACTGGAAATCACTGAATAATTGTATGAATCATATGGTATGTGAATAATGTTTTAACAAAGCTCTTATATTTTTTAAAAGAGAGCAGATTATTTGCCAATAGTGAGCAGAGAGATGGGAGGTCACATTACTGAGGTTTAACAAGATTTGGAAGAGGTAGTTTAGGGAAAAGGAGAAGGAGTTGATTTTAAAGAATCTCCATGGGGAAGGGAGATCTTGTTAATGGAGAGATGCAATATAGTGAAAGGACAAAGACTACAGATGCTGAGCTCATTAACTTGATCAAATTGTGTAAAATACATCTTATGTAAAATTAAAATATAGGTAGGGTTATAATATATAATTATTAATTTTTGTCTTAAAATATTACCTTTAGCTTGATGGCATAATGTTAGAATGTGGGTAAGACTAACCAAGTGTATTTTAGTCTGAGTCTCTCAGTAATTTTTTTGCATGTGCAAGGAAATTGGGCAGATCAAAATTAAGCTTTCAATCACTTTGATTTCATGTTCAGCTTTTGTGTAACGAACAGAAAGAAAGGGGAGTTACCAGAAATATTTTGAGAAATAGGTACAAAAAAAAATAGGTATGGGAAATCACTTTATCCACAGGACTTTTGCCTGAAGAAAGTATAAGGTTATTGCTAGGAAAATATCAAGCCACCTTACCACCTCTTCAGCAGAGCCTATCTGCAGCCCTGGA
The DNA here is from genome assembly GCA_963574635.1 of Cheracebus regulus. Lineage (NCBI taxonomy): Eukaryota > Metazoa > Chordata > Mammalia > Primates > Pitheciidae > Cheracebus > Cheracebus regulus. Next base: position 182,491 of record CAUYQU010011819.1, read on the forward strand.
GAGTAAACATTACCTGTCTAATGTAAATAGTAGGTAATCAATTTCTTCTCACGTTGCTTACAAGATGTGCAAGGGACAAGAAGACTGTGCAAACCAAATAAAATGAACTGTCAATTTCACTCAGGGAAGCATTTAAGACTAGTTATGCATATAAGCTGCAGCAACTCATTTACTCATAAAAATCAATAAGACTGCCACCTGTGTCATCAAAGGTGCAGGAAGCTTCCATCAGCACTGCAGGAAGACAAATCTTAGCTTTCATGACAATGAGACCGAAACTGTATTCTTCATTAGACCACAGCTACAGCCCAGCAGTATTTTTTTTTTTTTTTCAGCTGAGAAACTTTTCAGCATTGGTCATTCTGGCTGTAGCAAATGATTTTTTTCTTCCTTTTGTCATAACGCATCACTCTCTTAAATGGTGCTTTCTTGCGGGAATACTTTGTATGGTAGAAAAAGGTAAATCAACAGAATATGAATTTCAGATTAATCATGATCCTTTGGTCACACTCTAGGTGAAATGTTCGATGTTTAATATTATTAAATGTCATTTCTGAGCTACAGTTTCTTCAATAAGGAGTGAATTGAACACTGCCAAACTCATGTTTGTCTTGACATTTCATGTTATGTACATAAACTCTCTGACCAGAACTCAAAAAAATAGTCATTTGATTCTGACAATATTTGACAATTATTGGAAATGATTTCTAGACTAGCATACTGACATTTCTCCCTAGCCCACCAGCATGGATTAACATTTATAAATGCTTTTCACCAGTAACTCAAAGGGAAAGATAAATTTTCTTTATTTAAGAAAAACTAAGGGGTTCCAATCATTTTCTTTCTTCTCCATCTCCCATTCTTCTACTTTTGGGTGGTCAGAGCATTCTTTCCTTCAGGAATGTCATGGCTCCTTTAAAATTAATTTGCAAGCCGGCGTGGTGGCTCAGCCCTGTAATCCCAGCACTTTGGGAGGTCAAGGTGGGTGAATCACTTGAGGTCAGGAGTTTCAGACCAGCCTGGCCAACATGGGGAAACCTCATCTCTACTAAAAATACAAAAATTAGCCAGGTGTGGTGGCACACACCTGCAATCCCAGCTACCTGGGAGGCTGAGTCAGAAGAATCACTTGAACCCAGAAGGGGGAGGTTGCAGTGAGCCGAGACCACAGCATTGTACTCAAGCCTGGGTGACAAGAGCAAAACTCCATCTCGAAAAAGAAAAAAGAGCATTTTGTACCCTGGATCATTGTCCGAATAAGATGGATGAATAGTTTGAAGCCCTACCTTTGACCTGCTGTAAAAACTGAAGCCTTTGTATAGTGCTTATATTCATACCTCTCTCCACCTAGTTCTTTTCAATCAGGGCACGATCTGTCTTCTATTTGTTTCCAATCCTCAAATCTACATCCTTTATTCACATATTTCCTCCAATACAGTCAGAGGCTTAGGGATCAAATGTCTATTGGTTAAACTATTTTAAGTTTTTCTAGATACATACCCTGTAAATCACATTTTATAAATCAATGAATTATTTTCTGCTGAAAATTTCATTGTTTAGTACAAAATTATTTTTTATTCATTCACTTCAAGAGAAAATATATTCAGTATCCAACATAAACATAGGTAATATTGTTTTAAGTATTCTTCTAGGAGAATTCCTTATAGAATATTATGTTAGAATTTTTTTTAATTTTTAATTTTAATTTTTGTGGGTACATAGTAGGTATATATATTTACATGGTACATGAGATGTTTTGATACACGCATTCAATGCATAAGAATCACATCTTGCAAAATGAGGTATCCATCCTCTCAAGCATTTATCCTTTATGTTGCAAACAATCCAATTATACTTTTAGCTATTTTAAAATACACAATTATTATTGACTATAGTCACCCTGTTATGCTATCAAATACTAGATCTTATTCATTCTTTCAAACTGTATATTTGCATCCATTAACCATCCTTCCCTCCCTCTCACCCTCTTATTACCCTTCCCAGCCTCTGGTAACCATCCATTTTCTATCTCTATGAATTCAAATATTTTGATTTTTAGAACCCACAAATAAGTGAGAACATGAGATGTTTGTCTTTCTGTGCGTAGCTTGTTTCACTTAGCATAATGACCTCCAGGTTTATCCATGTTGTTGGAAATGAAAGGATTTCATTTTTTTATGGCTGAATAGTACTCCATTGTATCTGTGTACCACATTTTCTTTATCCATTCATCTGTTGATGGACTCTTAAATTGTTTCCAAATTTTGGCTATTGTGAATAGTACTGCAATGCTAGTTTTTTATTTCCTCATTGCTAAAGGATGGTAACTAGCCACAAATACAATGATACCAGTTTAGCAGAAAGTCCCAAACCACTAAGTTATAAACAAGACATGGCTTGATAGTTTTCCACAGTCATTCCTTTTATCTGTAGGATCAGATTTCTCTTTTACTCTATGAAGTATATGCTTCAATGACATCTTTGCCAAGTTCCATAACTTACCTCTTACTTCTAGTTTAGAGCACAACCCCTTTTCTAAATGTAAGAGACAGTACTGTTGGTATTAAAGACATCACAACAAACAACTCAAAATGTACTCCTTGCTCCTCCCAAGCTGTGGTGCTGACTGCTTGGAGTGGAGAAAAGAGCTCATAGATCAGGCGGGAAAAAGACATTGTATTAATCCATTCTCACATTGCTATAAAGATGCCTGAGACTGGATAATTTAGAAAGAAGAGAGGTTTAGTTGGCTCACTATTCTAGCAGGAAGCATGGCTGGAGAGGCTTCAAGGAGCTTTTACTCATAGAGGAAGGCAGAGCTGGAGGCGGCATCCTCATATGGCCAGAGCCAGAGGAAGGTGAGGGGGGAAGGTGCTGCACACTTCTAAACAACCAGATCTAGTAAGAACTATCATAAGAACAGCAATGTGGCACATATACACCGTGGAATACTACGCAGCCATAAAAAATGACAAATTTGTGTCCTTCATAGAGATATGGATGAATCTGGAAATAATCATTCTCAGCAAACTGACACAAGAACAGAAAATCAAGCACCACATGATATCACTCATAGGCAGGTGTTGAACAATTAGAACACGTGGACACAGGGAGGGGAGTATCACACACTTCAGTCAGTTGGGAGGGACTAGGAGAGGGACAGCAGTGGGTGGGGAGAGTGGGGAGGGATAATGTGGGGAGGAATACCAGATATAGGTAGATATAGGTGATGGGGGAGGAAGGCAGCAAACCACCTTGCCATGTATGTACCTATGCAATAATCCTGCATGATCTGCACATGTACCTCAGAACCTAAAGTAAAATTAAAAGAAAAACCAGCACTGTCTCTCTTTGGTCCAGCTTGGAATACATACTTTGGCCCCTTCTCAGTATTGGGCTTCTTGGAGGTCATATACTTCCCACCATTGTAGTAACCAGTACTCCAGGCAACATCACTGGAACTGAAAACTAAGTGAGGAGATGCTTTTATTTGTCTCTGCAAGGCTGTGGGGAATCTGGGACACAAACTAGCGTTTGCTTGATATTCTTCCGAAACAAATCTTGCCACCATTTTTTCAAGTCCTGCTTCCATTTCAAAAACACCATTCCAAATACTCCTGCTTTCAGAAGTCTCTAAAGCTGAAGAGAACTTTAGTTTGTTTAAAAGACCCCTCTAAACCTCAGGAGATGCATGTAGAATGTCTCCCTCTTTCCTCCTTAATGGCAGATGTTAATAAATACAATATGCTTTAGGCAGATGTTTTCCGAATATTCTTCCAAGATCTTTCTGCACCAAGGAGAACCTGTGGATTCTGTGATTCAGGAGTCTTCCAGCCCAAAACAAGAGGTCAATTTCCTACAGCGACCTGCACCCTCCAATTTTATGAGGTCTTTCTGTAAGCACCCTGCATCGCCATCACAAACACACACACACGCACACGCACACTTCCTGGAAAGAAAAGTATTTCCCCATCATAGTCATGACTAGAGCTGAGATTGGCCTCTCATGCTGTCCTTATTCTCCCCAATCTTCACCTGTCTTCCCATATTAGGCAAGGGTGGATTCTACGAAAGGCTGGTTCTCACTAGTCTCTCAGTAAACCCTCCAGAAAAGTGACCATCCCAGTGGCTGGAGGCACTAATTCTAGAAGGGAAAAATAGTGGCCATTTTGAAAAGTAATTTCCAAGACCAAGTGATATTTTATACAAGCTATTTGATTAGTTGAAAATTTTTTTCCATAGGCAACAATATGAGTCATATCATCAAAGCTAGTTAGCTGGGCTGGATCACCTACTTCGGTATTGAGAATTCTGTATTTTGCATTAATACTAATCATCATTCCTTCAGGCTCTTATATCAAAATGTTATAGACCAGACAGCTTATAAACAGCAGCAGTTTATTTCTCACAGTTCTGAAGGCAGAGAAGCCCAAGATCAAGTTGCTAGTACATTGAGTGTAGAGTAAGGTCCCGCTTCCTGATTCATAGACGACTGTCTTCTGTGTCTGTCACGTAGAAGAAAGAGGACTCGGGGTTCTCTAAGGTTTCTTTATAAGTGCACTAATCAGCTGATGAGGGATGTGTTTCATGAACTAGTCATCTCCTGAAGGCCCTACCTTCAGATGCCATCACATTGAAGATTAGGTTTCAACATATGAATTCGTTGGGGACATAAACATTCAGTCCATTGCAACACTGATGGAAACATATCATTCAGAATAAGAAAATATTTTAAATGTTTATTGAGTATTAGGTATGCATAGCAAACAGTTTTTGAGGCAGAACTAGGGATATTGTTTTGCTAATATCAATAAATTGCGATGTTTTGACTGTTTCTTCTCATTTAATTTCTTATTTTTCCATCAAGTAATATTATTTGCTTATTATTTTGCTAATAGTGAAATGGGAAAAATAACCAGTCCACAATGGCGTGGTGTGTCTATTTGTTAATTTCATTAAGCAATTGGAAGAATGAAATCACTAAGTGTTATTGTTGTTTGGAGAATGAAGATGTCTCCAGCAAAGCAAGAAGAGGAGCTGTAGATGTACAGTAAATTCAACTGATGCTGCTATTAGTTTAAATGCCTTAGCTAAATGGTACCAGCTGAGATCATTAACTTTGCTTTCATAGCAATTTTCTTAATGTTACTTAGCAACTTCACTTTGAAAATACCCATTTCACATCCCTATAGCCTAAGGAGCATCATTTGTAGTGAAATTACATGTTTGATTGCATAGCCAGAGAAGAGTTAATGTTATATCCTTAGGATCTATCACTGGCTGCTAGAAGATTACTCAGACACTACCCAGACTCAGTATCAGAGCCACATCAAACGGATAAAAAATTACCCCCATTAATTCAGAATATTAAAGAGAGCACTTCCACGTGTAGTATGTTGTAAAATATCAAATTAATATCTCTGTATTGTGTAATGAGTAAAAAAATCAAGTTTTAAGATGAAGAGTATTTGAAACATGAAAAACTAAAATGTACTAAATGCCCTTTCCCCTTAAGAAATGTATGAATGTTTCCTAATATAACCTAGAAATGATCATGCTTTTAATAAATTAAAATTTCTTCCATGATATGAAAAATCCTCTAGGGTTATTGCTTCTCCAGAAATGAATGCAGTATAACTATGGAAACTCAGAAGTAATCAAAACATTACAATAAAATGAATTATTTATTCTTCTTTCCAATTTTCTGTATTTTTAAAATTGTTTTAATTAGCATATGTATATTTTTAAGAGATAAGTGATTTTATTACCTTTGAGCAGACATTTAATTTAATCCAATTAATATTTATTAAATAACTATGTACAAATAAGCATTCAATATGACAGACAGTATTTATTTCTTAAATCATTAAAAGAGAATTTTAAGTATCCTCACCTTTATTCTAGAAACAAAATGCCTTTATATTTTTGAGCACACAGGCATTTTCTGTTCAATTTGTCTTTTCAAAGATGAGGTTCATCATATTCTTAAGTGAAGCAAGCACACAAATATACTCCAGTATTATTACTAAGTTACATCTATTCTTCCATAGCTTTATGACTTAATCTCTGTATTTTTCTTCAATCTGTCGGTTCTTCTTTCATTAGTCTCACATTTTTTTATGACTTTTCTTTAAAAATGGATATTCTTCAAGACTTGCTTCCTCTTTCTTTGTTTACACACTCTGATGACTTCACTGTCATTTCTATAGTTGACACAAATCAATATTTATCCAGTCATCCACCCATTCATTCATTCATTCAAAATGTTATGACTCCTACTGTATTCCAGACATGTGTACTAGGTGGTGGGGATTCAAAGATGAATAAGACATAGCTCCTGCTTCAAAGGGCAAGTAGATGTTGATTATTTCTATCTGGATAGGCTGGCATCTTCTCATGCTTAACACATCTAAAACAAAGCCTTTTGTTACACCAAAGTGGATTTCCAGCCAGCGTTTTCTATTTTTGTTTGTTGCTATTTCATGTTTCTGGTTTCTCACATTTAATTTGTCCTTTCCATGATGCACACCGTCAATCTCCATTGATGCCTTTTTATTCAATTCCCTATTCCTTCCTATCAGGACAACTCAGTCTGTAAAAGATCTTTATTTATAAAAGACATGTTTTAAAATTTGTATCTTGGCAAATTGTGATAAGAAAAAATATGCAAGTTAAATATTAATGTAAATATAAGTTAAATATAAACACTTTCTAGATATAATAAAAGTTAACTGTCTCCCTCCTCTATCTTCTCAAAAAATAATGGCTAATGTTTCTACCATTTATTGACTGGTTTCTAAATGCCAGGCATTATTCTAAGGACTTTTCATTCCTTAGCTGAAAAAAAAGTTACCATGACAGTCCTATGGCAAAAGATTCTCTTTTTATTACCCTTTTAGAGCTAAGGAAACAAGTTACCTGATAAACAACTAAGAAGTGGCTGTCCAGATTTAAGAGTCATATTTTAGAGCCTATGTCCTTCCTTCACTCTTCTCCTGTTCATCCTTTGTAAGAGTAAATTATCTTTGGGCTTCCTTCTTTTGGTTATACCCATAATCCTAAGACATATGCCTTTAATATTTTTTAATCAACTTTCAACAATGCTTGTTGGCTCCTCCTTAGGAAAGACAAGTGTTCAGTTCATTTCCCTGACACCCATGTTCACTGCTTCTCCCTTCCAAATACATACATATCTTTTTATAGCTATTTTGTAGTTTGTATATTATCTTCATTTTAAGTTGTTTTACTCAAAGTAGCATGTTAAATGATGCCTTGCTTTTTCATCTAATAATATTTTTAATACTGTTACATTTGCACATTTTTAGCTGTATTGGTATTGTTAACAGCTCTCTAAAATTAGATCAACATACACTTAATCATTCCTCTATTGATGGATATTTAGGCTTATTCTACTTTTCTGTTACAAACGACACAACAGCAAACACTGAAGTCCTCTGAAATTCCAGATTTAGGAAGGCTTCGTTTTAACATAGCAAGACTCACAATGGAAGCTTCAGTTTTCTCCAGAGTTTGTTCATTTTATTTAGAGAATATCCCTCTTCTCTTTGCCCCAGACCCATGATTATGTATCTGGCCCTGGGTCCTATATGTATAGGTGGGACAGAGCACTGAAAGTCACTGCATATTACCACCCATGGTGAATACCCCTGTTTAGTCTTGATTCTCATTCCTACCCTCTTTACAGCCAACTCTGAGCCTGCTCTTTGCAGATCCTGCAGAAGAGACTGGCCACCTCTTCTGTGACAGTGACTTCCTCTGCTGTACTGGTTTTCTCAGAAATTTCAATCGGCTTTCCATATTTTGAAAAATATTTCTCAAATAATGCTGATCTTTCTTTCAGTCTGTTTATAAGTTTCATATACCCTTAGATGGGAGATGAGGTAAAATGTCATGGATAATTTTTATGACACAAAATTATATTTATTTTAAAACCAAATGCGTAATCAACATGTTCATTGGAAGAGAAAGAACAATGCGAATCTTTACTTTTTTAAGAGTTCTTCTGGCTTATTTTTATGTATTTTATGTGTTTGGCTTTACTCAGTATAGCTCTTATGCTTTCATTGCATATAATTTTATATACAAATCAAAAATTAAAAAATGAAAAGTAAAAAGAAACTATGAATGGAGGATAGAGGGCAAAAAGTAGTAAAAATTAGAACATGGATACCTACAGAGCATGGGTTATAAACACGTACAAGTGCAATTGGCTGATCTATCTCCCTGTAGAGAATTAAACTATTGGAGACCTGTGAAAACAAGGAGAAAAAGAGAGAACCAGTTAAATCATGCAGGAAATTGAGCCATCAGTTTCTATAATGAGCTTGTGATGAGAGATGAATCCTTTCTTCTGACCATTACATAGGCTCACTCATTTCCTGGCTGCCTATTGCAGTTAAGAACATTTTGCTGTAAAGAGTGTGAAAGTGAAGTCTGATTATTTATTGAAGAAACAATTTCACCTAGTGCTTACCCAAGGAATAACAATCATTTTGAATATTTGAGAAGACACTGGTTGTGTTTGATTTATAAGAACGTACTAGGTTGATTTCTAAGTTGGAAGCTAAGAAGGAGATTTTCAAGGATGAATCAGACTATATATTATTATGGTTTTGTGCTGTTTTTAAAACCTGACTCCTTTATAAGTTGGGTCTCCACTGTATTGCAGTTGACTAGTAAATAACATATGAGATAACTAGCTCTCTCAGAAAATGATACATGATTGATTATATGATTCTTATTTTCCAATAAAAGAAATGCACAAATTCTTCAGGAGGAGCAAAATATTTCTTGGAACATAGCTTGGATATAAATACTTAAAAGGCTCTGCATTCAGGGGACAGTGAGAGAGTGAACAAGAAACATGACAGAAGCTTGAATAAAAACATGCCAGGTTACTCTTTTGTCTCTGATAGTAATTGTAGAAAAATGTCTAACAGGATTAAGCTAGTATTTTTAGGGCTGGTAAAGGCTCAGGAAGTATTCATTAAAGAAATTGTTGCTGGTTGTCATTAAGAATATTTATTTTTCTGATGATTCCATTGAGTCAAGTAATCTTGTGAGATACACTTTGAAACTGATTAACCTGGAAATGCAAATCTAGCTGAACTACTTTTAGAAGTATTTGTAAAGTAAATCCAAAGGTCTCAATTAGTAATAGGAATTCACTTTGATCTAGCTCCTTAGTTGCTAACAAATGCTACTTATGGCAAATTAAGTAAGGAGGAAGTGTTTGTCAAAAAGTAACTAAAATATATTTGTATTGTTTTAGCAAAACATGGATGGAAAAATTTAAGTCAACTTCCAAGACAAAATAATAATGTGGAATAATTGAGTAGTTTTCAGATGGCCTGTATCATTTTTCTGTTTCTCACTCACGTGTTTTATTGGTTATTATCAGCAAATTTTTTTTTATCAATCAACAGAAAAGAGGAAGAGTCTTATTACAACCATGGTCAACAAATATAAATACATAGAAGTGATTCCAAATATCCTCTCTTTATGTCTTCATTCCTGGTCCCCAACCTATGGCAGACATATGGTCTCTATCAGAATGGATGTGGCTGTGCTGATGTCATCATGAGACTCTCTGTCTTGGATGATATCCTGGCTGACTTGAGCCACATCTTCGTTTGGTTGTTTTGCTTTGACAAAGAAAATCATTCAAATTAAATCAGCTCTGAAAGCAGCATGTGAACAAAGAAGACATACCCTGTGTTATAGTCACCTCTTCCCAGAACCTTGGCCCTTTTATAGTATCCACACACAAATCCTCATTATCCAGATGCCAGCTTGCTTCTGATTGGTCCATATTTTTCAGGACTATTACACTAACAGTGAGTTTCCTTACTGGCTTATTTTCTGCACGTATCCAGTCAGATGAGTGGGTGTCTGATCATTGTGGGCTCAATTTCTTACTGAGAGAAACTGAGTTTGAATAAAAAGAAACATCAAAGCACTCCAATGATCAGTTGATAGCAACAGCTTAGAGTTCTCTCTGGTTCATGTTATATTTTATGCCACGTGTGCCCAAAGGCTTGCGATTTTCTATAAGAAAATTCATGCACAAGTCTTGACACCTACTTTATTCATTTTAACCTCCAGGGTAGAATTTAAGAATGCTTCTGTAGGGCCAACCATTACTAATCAATTGTACTGATTCATGTTTTGAATGTAAAATCATGCTATTAAACAAAAATATATAGCTGGAGAAGTCTGGCAAATCTTTGACTTCAAGAAATCATGAAGAAACAATTGCCTCCACACGTAAGAGCTTACTATATAATAAATCTATGAGGAAAGAATCAGGATTTCAAATAAATGATTTAGGCACTATTGGCTGGCTTTCAGGGACAAAATAATTTGGATGTTAATTTCATACATTACAACAAATTTATCTTACATAAAAGTTAAGAGTTGAAAAAACTAAAGTCAAAGAGAATTTAACTATATTGTTTTCACCACAAAAGATAACACTTCCTATCTATAATATTAATGGGATAAAATTAAAACGTTGACATAATAATTCATATACAAATATCTTTCATGAAAAACCATTCAAGATTAAAGAAAATAATGGTGACATTTTATTCATGTCATGAAGAGAATCATTAAATTCCTTCTCAATTAACAGAAAGTGGATGCAAAGAGTTGTCAAGTTTCAAATTCCAGAAAGCACATTCACATCTTCCTACGACGACTCAGGTGCAGAATAATGGAAATAGTGCACAAAATATTAACTATAAACACTTAAGATCACTAATTTTAAAAAATAATTTTTAAATAATTTAAATATTTCTCCACATAATACATTTGATTTTTATAAAATTCAGATTTTATAATCACAAAATTTTATTTTATTTTTTAATATTTACTTGTCCCCAGTGGAAAGTGAAACCTGCCAAATCATTGCTTCTGGAAGCAAAAATGATCAGCACCATTTTTACGAATCATTTGGTGTTTGTTTTCTATCAACCTCTCTGGAAATTTTACTTTTCAGAAGTTATGTAAAAACAATAGAGAATTTGGATGAATATTCCAAATATTGGCAAAGAGGTGTGTATTATGCATTTTAAATGTTGACCACTAGACAGATGGGTAAGAAAGTTAAGGTCTATCTATGCAATTAAATATTTTTTAATCATTAAGAATTACTGAAGGTATAGTACCAATTTTTTAAAAGAGAGAGATGTTGGTCGAAGAATACAAACTTTCAGTTAGGATGAATAAATTCAAGATACCTATTGTACAACATGGTGACTAATAATAGGATATTATATTATTAAAAATTGCTAAGAGAAATTTTAAATATTTCCATCACAAGAAATGATAAGTAATGAGGTGATGCATATGTTATTTAGATTGATTTAGCCATTTCATGATGTATAACTATTTCAGAACAGCATGTTGTACATAATAAACAGATACAATTTTTAATCAGTTAAAACATTTAGAAACAATTCAGAGAGAAAAAAAAAAAGAGGGCTTATATATCTCCCTGAAAAGAGGGTATTTTCCGTTTTGCTCATTTACCTATCCTGTTTAGAATGCTTGGCTTATAACACCTGTTTAGAAAAATAGAGAAAAAAACACTAAGTTATATATATGTGCTAAAGTTAATAGTTGTCCCCCAAGGTCATAGGGTTACAAGTGATATTTATCAGCCATTTATTTATTTGGTATTTCTCAAATTTTCAAAAATAAATGTATTCCTTGCATCATTGGAGGAAACATTATTTTTAAACATTGCTATTCTGCAGACACTAAGGAAACTCTTCAGAGTCAATCTCCATGAACTTATTTGAGAATTAAATGCAGCCTCACTTACATCTGAATCATCTGATGTGTTTACTTGGAAAAGACATACCTGAGCCAGGGTGAGAGTGGGCCAGCATCTACGTTTTTATCACATTTTGGTCCCTCTTTGAACTGCCCAGATGATTCATGCTCACATTACAGGTAGAGAATCACTGGGTTAGGAAGATAATCAAAATTCAGAAAAATCTGAAGGCAGAAATGGTGGCATTTTAAAGAAGTTTCTTAAAAGCCTGCTGAAAATGGCTAGTAAATTAGTGTAGCAAACTTGATGAAAGAGAATACAGCTATATGAGGGAGAGTGAGATCCCAAGTCACAAGAGTAAAAAAGAGTCACCAGCAGTAAACCACATTAAGCTTGCAAAGAAAAATCACTGTAGACAAAGTATATGGCTTTACATTTGTGTTTTCAATGATATAAATGCAAAAATTAGCTCTCCTGGTAAAGAGTGATTTCTAACATGAGAAGCAAAGCGTCAGACACACTACAGTAAGTATTTCTAGATTAGTAGTCTCACTAAGTAATGGCAAAAACCTCAACTGCTTTTGCACTAACCTAAATAGCACAGGACATCATGACTAAATGTGAGACATTAAAGATGTGGCTTTTAAAGCTAAAGTGGTGATCAGAGAAGTCTCTGTGAAGAGGTAACAGGCTAAATAGTTGAGGCAACCAAAAGGGTTCTATAGGAAAGGCACCTAAGGAAGATTATGGAACAAATGAAGAGGCTCTAAAATACATAAAACATTGATGTAATTAACATTTAGAAGCAAAGTCAGTGTAAAGAAGATGGAGTTGGGATAAAATGGATTGAGCAAAGACGACCGAAGCCACGATGAGGAGGAGAGCTTGCAGGAAAGCCATTGGAGAGGTTTAAGCAGAGGAATAATATGCTAACAAACATGATCTTGATTAGAGTGATCAAATAGATCACTCTTTAAAAGGCTGTTTCTGTGTCTTAGATAAAATAATTCATGTGGCTTGAACTGCTGATGAGGCAAGAGTGGTGGAAAGTTAATTTGTAAACAGTGTCAGTGATGAATTTGTAAGTAGTGCTGGCAGATTGTAGGAAGTTGTCAAAAATGAAAGAATCAGGGATACATGCTTGGGGCAATGGACTGAATTGTGTCTTCCTCTCAATGTATGTGTTAAGGCTCCAACGTGATTGTATTTGGAGGTGGGGCCTTTGGGAAGTAATTTGGTTCAGAGGAGGTTATGAGACCGAGGTTCTCATGATGGAATTGGGGCACTTGTAAGAAGAGAAACCAGAGAGCTTGGCTCACTCTGCCATGGGAGGACACAAGAAGAAGGTGGACATCTGTAAGGCAGGAATAGTATCACCAGACCCTGACCATGCTGGCTCCCTGGTATTAGACTTCTGCCTTCAGAACTGTGAGAAAATAAAGCTGTGTTGTTGAAGCAGCTAGTCGATGTTATTTTTTTTTTATGGCAGCCCAAGCTGACTAATAAACTAAACTAGTATTTGTTAGCCTCAGTAACCTAGTGCTTACCTTTTTAAAGTTAGAGAAGTCTTAGAAAACTGTAGGTTTAGTATGAGGAAATATCAAGAGTTTGGTTGAATATAAGATTCCAACTAACCTTCAGGTAGAGTGGTTAAAAGAGTTGGTTTTCTTTTTTTTCTTCTTTTTTTCTTTTCATTTTTTATTTTACTTTAAGTTTTGGGGTACATGGGCAGAACATGCAAGTTTGTTACCTGGTTATACACATGCCATGGTAGTTTGTTGCATCCGTCACCCCGTCATCTACATTAGGTATTTCTCCTAATGCTATCCCTAATGCTAGACCCCTGCCCCCTGACAGGCCCCAGTGTGTGATGTTCCCCTCCCTGTGTCCATGTGTTTTCATTGTTCAACTCCCATTTATGAGTGAGAACATGCGGCGTTTGGTTTTCTGTTCTTGTGTTAGTTTGCTGAGAATGATGGTTTCCAGCTTCACCCATGTCCCAGCAAAGGACACGAACTCATCCTTTTTATGGCTGCATAGTATTTCCATGGTTTATATGTGCCACATTTTCTTTATCCAGTCTGTCATTGATGGGCATTTGGGTTGGTTCCAAGTCTGCTGTTGTGAACAGTGCTACAATAAACATATGTGTGCATGTGTCTTTAAAATAGAATGATTTATAATCTTTTGGGTATACACCCAGTAATGGAATTGCTGGGGAAATGGTATTTCTAGCTCTAGATCCTTGAGAAATTGCCACACTGTCTTGCATGATGGGTGAACTAATTTACACTCCCACCAATAGAGTAAAAGTGTTCCTGTTTCTCCACATCCTCTCCAGCATCTGTTGTCTCCAGATTTTTTAATGATCGCCATTCTAACTGGAGTGAGATGGTATCTTACTGTGGTTTTGATTTGCATTTCTCTAATCACCAGTGATGATGAGCTTTTTTTCATGTGTTTGTTGGCTGCATAAATGTCTCCTTTTGTGAAGTGTCTGTTCATATCCTTTGCCCAATTTTTGATGAAGGGGTTTGTTTTTGTTTTCTTGTAAATTTGTTTAAGTTCTTTGTAGATTCTAGATATATTACCCTTTGTCAAATGGGTAAATTGCAAAAATTTTCTCCCATTCTGTTGGTTTCCTGTTGACTCTAATGATAGTTTCTTTTGTTGTACAGAAACTCTTTAGTTTAATTAGATCTTGTTTGTCTATTTTGGCTTTTGTTGCCATTGCTTTGGGTGTTTTAGTCATGAAGTCCTTGCCCATGCCTTTGTCCTGAATGGTATTGCCTAGGTTTTCTTCTAGAGTTTTTATGGTGTTAGGTCTTATGTTTAAATCTTTAATCCATCTGGAGTTAATTTTTGTATAAGGTGTAAGGAAGGGGTCCATTTCAGCTTTCTGCTATGGTTAGCCAGTTTTACCAGCAGCATTTATTAAATAGGGCATCCTTTCCCCATTCCTTGATTTTGTCAGGTTTGTCAAATATCATATGGTTGTAGATGTGTGGTGTTATTTCTGAGGCATCTGTTCTGTTCCATTGGTCTATAGCTCTGTTTTGGTACCAGTACCATGCTGTCTTGATTACTATAGGCTTGTAGTATAGTTTGAAGTCAGGTAGTGTGATGCCTCCAGCTTTTTTTTTTTTTCTTTAGGATTGTCTTGGCTCTGTGGGCTCTTTTTTGGTTCCATATGAAATTTCAGGTAGTTCACTGCTGTACTAGTCAATGTTCTACTTTTAATGCATAATAACCGTAGTAGGGTTATTCACAGTGGGCAACACCTTTCTAATGTGTAAACCTAGTTAGTGCTGGTAGATAAAAACAATTTAGATCACCATAACAACCAGTAAGAAATACCTATTTCGGTGACTTGAATCAAGAAGTGGTAACGCAGAGGAAGTAATAATATAGTAATTTTTCAAGTCCCATTGCAATTGAATGTTTTTTTCTTTAGGAAAAGGTTTTTATCTGTCAATTATCGTCCTATGTACTAGAAGAGAAAAAATATGCCTACTGTGGCAAAGAGAAAAATACATCCATAATGGAAAAAATATTGGAAAAATGGCTTAAATTCAAGATGACATTTTCTTTAACGATTCTACAAGTTTATTACATATAGTGATATCAGGAAATAGTGGTGCTTTAAATAATTTCATTGTGGTTTAAATCTGATACTCTACAGGTTAAAGAAATATCTTGAATGTAATATACCTTTGCAGTGTGATAAAAATTTAAAGAGAAATCTCTAATAGCATTTCCAATTTCTATTATTTAGAAATGATAAAACTATTGCCCCAAGGTATTAAATACCTTACTAAAGGCCACATTTGGTTAATCCAAGACAGGAGCAGAGCTGAGCTAGGTTTCCACAGAGGGACCTATTATATTATCCTTCAAGGAGATCATATTCACTATATAACAGATACAATGTGTTTTGCTATCAATATAACCATTAAACTAATTTAATATGTCCATATATATATATGTAGTCTCACTCCATCACCCAGGCTGGAGTGCAGTGGTGGTGTGATCTCAGCTCACTGAAACCTCTGCCTCCCTGGTTCAAGTGATTCTCCTGTCTCATCCTCCCGAGTAGCTGGAACTACAGGTGTGTGCCACCACAGCCAGCTAATTTTTCTATTTTTAGTAGAGACAGGGTTTCGCCATGTTGACTAGTCTGGTATTGAACTCCTGATCTCAGGTAATCTGTCCACCTTGGTGTCCCAAAGTGCTGGGATTACAGGTGTGAGCCAATGCACCTGGCAGTCCAAATGAAATGTAAGAAAGTTAAATGATATAGTATCCCCTTATTTTTACTGTGACTTACTTTGACTGCAAATGTAGAAAATAAATCAAGACCAAAAGGGGATACAAGTTTTAAATATAAAAATAAATGTATTTTGACAATCTGGGAGAAGAGGGATTCAAATGATAAAACTTCTATAGAACATTTTTCAAAAGGTCAAAAACCTAAAAATATGGAAAATATCAGAAACAAAAACCTTTATTAGAGATAAAAGATGATTCTATTTTGGACAAGAAGAACAAAACACACTCATTGGAGAATTGTAAAAGTTACTGACATCCTGAGGGAAATATGATGTGAGCAAAGGCTTTACAAAGACAAAGTTTGAAATGTCTGAAAAGAGAAGTGAGTCATGGGCCAGCTATGGGGAGGGATATATATATATACACACACAAAGTAAAGGTTAACATTGGGCATGGATTATTACAAAGGAATGAAAAAGAACAAAGACTGAAACATCATTATTTTGGTCAGGCAACTGTATTTATGACTATATGTGTGTACATTTGTGCTCATGGACACAGGCAATTCAGAGATGGTGCATATTTGATTTAAAATGAATGTGAAATTTAAAAATAGTCTGAATTTGGTGGAATACATTCAGGGAATTTTAAGACTTTTCATTCCACTTGAAATAACTTCAGATTCACGTGTATCTAAAATACAGCACTTCATTTGCCAAAAGCACATGTAGGAACTATTAATGACTCTATTTAAGACTTACATTTTTAATCAACCTTTTATAAAGGTAGTAGCAGCCTATTGATTAAATTAATATTTTACTGAATGTTATTTTGATATTAAAATTATTCAGGCCATGAATTACCATCCAGTCAAATAAGAATGTAATCACAATATCATTCATTAATGTTGATGGAAAAATGACCCAGATTTTAGTTTTGTGTGTAAAGACTGACTTCGTTGGTGTTATCAACTGAACTATTGCTTCTCAGTGTGGCTAAAACTCCTGGGGCTACTTGGAAAGTTTCTTCTGTTTTACACAACCTAGTATATGATTTATGTTTTCTGTGTGTAATTGAATATGAATAGTGTTGCAGATGTAACAGGACTTTGTCATTCATAATATATTTTTGAGAAGAAAAGTGCCCTTCTATCATTCTATCTGACTCAGTAGCAGTCTTGTATCTTTCACTGGCATGCGTGAAACTGGTAAGTTTACTCATTTGCTTACAACATGCAAAATCTTAGCTCTTCACAGCTCTTGGGACTATTTTTCTAATTCCATCTCTTGCTTTCTATTTCCCAGTCTAGTCTACATGACACATTACATCATTCATCCTTCCACAATATAAATTGTAATTCTATGCCTTAATTTATAATTTGCTCTCCTGTAAACTTCCAATTAAAATAGTTATCCCCACATTCTTTTTGAAATGTTGTATTCAAACCACTCTTCAGACAAAATTTTTTACCTTTTAGTATTTAATTTATATTAGTAGGTTAATACAGTATCTGCTGCTTTTATTTTGAGCTAAAATCAGTCATGTATGAGATTATTCAATAGGTGATAATCATTGTGACTAATTTATTCTTTTATTCCTAGTGCCCAGTGCTGTGCCTGACACATTTAAATGTTTCAGTAAAAATGTAAATGAATCAACACAAGGATTTACCTAGGTTTTCTTTTAAAATGTTGTATAATCTTAATTATTCAAAGGGAAAATATGACAAAATATGAAAAAAGGATATCTTCTTATCTCAGGAAATCTTGTGTAAATAGACTGGGAGTGAAAGAGAAATAAATGCCAGCAATCAAACCACAATCCAAGAACAGCAGGTGGTTTGAATACTTGCTTTGAATAAGCAGACATCTTACATTGCTCTGACATGGATTTAAGAGTTGCCTCTGGAAAACATGGCAAGCCAAAACAAGAACACTAAGTCAGTCACTCAGGATATACACGGGAGACAACTACATCAGTAGAATCAGCCCTTTTAATTCCAGTGACAAGCATTGAGTGACAGATCTTTCATTGTCTTACTAATAATATTGCAGATATTGGAATCTTTAGTTTTTTGATTTATGCATTATGTGTTCTAATAGACTTGTTAAATGTAGTTTAAACTGGGAAGCTTCAGGCCTAGAGATACTACTTCAGTTACCCAGGCAGCATCAACTGAATCAATTTTTAAAATGAATCCATTATTAGCTTGTAAATAATATATGTATTATACCTTAAGAAGAAAAAAATATGTAGTTGTACATCAAAAAATAGAAAACTTTAGAGCTTATTTTTTAATGCTTAATGTTGCATTAAATTTAATCATTTCACACAATTGAACTCAAACTTGTTTTAGGAAGTGTACTATATTATTTTTCTTTTACTTCCGTAATAATTACCACAAACTTAGTGGCATACAACAACACCCATTTATTATCTCATAGTTCTTTAGGTTGTGTATTTAACTGGACTCAGCTGGGTCCTAGCATAAATCTCACAAGGCTGAAATCAACCAAGGTATCCACCACGCTGAACTCTGGTTGGTTATGAGAAAGAATTCACTTCCAAGTTCCTTTAGGTTGTTAACAGAAATGGAATGAATCCTTCTCCTGCTTTAAATCTCTCTGACTCTCTCTTCTACAACAAGCTAGAGAAAACTGTTTTTAAAGGGCTCATGTGATTAGAGTGAGCCCACATGGATAATCTCCCTTTTGATTAACCTGATATGAACTGATAATTGATCTTAATTGCATATATACCATATAATGTAACAATCACAGACATGATTTTGCAACATGTTCATATCTTCCACCCACCCTCAAGGACTGGAGATTATACAAGCTGGGGCCATTGGGAGTCATCCTTAGAATTATGCCTACCTCATGTATTTAGTCCTGGGAATAAAATTAGGAGCAAAGTCATACATTAAAATATGAGCTGTATAAGGAATCATCATGTACATATGAACATGCAAATGGAGCAACCAACCCAATCTACAAAGTTGGGTAAGTGTTCCCAAAGAAAAATATATGTAAGCTGCTCCTGGAGAAAACACTAGCATTTAGCCAGTAAATGAACACCTTTGTAAAGTGATAGAGTAGAAGAATGTTTAAAGTAAAAAGAGTAATATTTCAAGACATATCTTGAAAGATGGTCAGTTTAAGCATGGACGACATAGTTCACAGCATTTGCAGTGGGAGACTAGTCAAGAGATGGCTTGCACTGAGGGAGAGGACAGCAATGGGGAAACCTTTAAAGCTTTAGTCAAGGATGCTACGTGATGAAATGTATGTTTTTAAGAAGTCATCCTGGCTTTCACATTCAAAAACTGCTTTCTGAGATAGAGCACTTGATCGAGTGAGACCATTTACAAGGTCATTAGATGTAATCAGAATCATTGATAACTCTTACTAGGACAATGGTCGTGGCATAAAGGATGTCTGTAAGTTGACATATTGAGAGAATTTTGGAGGTGGATTCTAAAAACTGGTAAATAGATATAGGTGCGAAAGAGGAAAGCAGGTCAAGAATGATGCCTACGTTTGTAGCTTGAGCCACTGGAAGGATAATGGGCTATTTTCTGAAATAAAGAACTTGAAAGAAAAAGCAGGCGTGCCAGAAAAAATGACTGGCTCCATTTCAAACATGAAAAATTTGAAGTTCCTATAGACAGCCAAGTTTAGTTGTTTATTATACAATTGGATATGCTGGTCTGGAGCTCAGATGAAAGACCAGGGCTAGAGAAATACATGAGAAAAACTCGAGTCCGTGATGCTAATTGGAGTTACAGGAGTTAAAGCTGTACCCTAGGAGGGGTATGGAGTCTAAGAGGAGAAGAGAATCTAAGACGTCATTCCCTGGTCTGCTGTAGATGAGCTCAAGGAAAAGAAGTGCATAAAGAATACTGAGAAGAAATAACTCTCATATCTAGTGGAAGAACCAGGACAATTGCTGTTATGCAAGAATGGAAATGGCCATTTCAGAATGGAGAGAGTAGTCAACATTTTGAAACGCTGTAGAAAAGTCCTATAAAAGAGGGTTACAAACTAGAATGGAGTTAGTGATATGGAACTCATGAGGGACTTTGACAAAGCATTTTCAGTGGTGCAATGTGAATGCAGTTTAAACTAAAGCAGGCTTAGGAATAAATAAAATCTGAAGAATTTATTTTTCTGTAATTTTGTTCATAATTGATACTCTCTTGAAGCCAATTTCCAGTTAACAGTAAGAGTTGGAAGGACATTGCGAAAAGAATTTAACAATAGAAAGGAATTTGTTTTTCATGATGTGTGGGTACCAGGGAGCACAATGGAAGGATATTGGATGAAGGTAGTACCACATCACTGGATGAAGAAAATAAATGTATGTTTTTAAAAATGGGAATAGAAAAAAAACATTTAAATAACTGTGTTTGAGTTTGGAAAACCAAAGACAGTAGGAGTGTATACAATGTATTTAGTTTAGTTGACATCAAAATTACAAGATATGGTCAGAAGAAAGTAAGAAAGAAGGCAGAACACAGAGCCCATTGTAATAGTCAGCTAGAAGTTAGGTAGTCAGACGTCTCGGGATTCAGTTACGAACTTCAGGGAGTTCTTCTAGTAGAAGGAGAAGTGATTTTCCTTCTAGAAGGGAATGGAGCTGGCTGCAGTCTGGCTTAAATGAAATGACTCTAAAAAGAGATTTATTCTTTGAAGATGTTGGCATGTAAGCCTGCAGGAGTTGACTGAATAGGGAGCTCTGTATAGCAAGGAACTATTGTCAATCCATTGAAGCCAGTGAAGAAGACAGAAGGGAATGATGGGGGACAAGTCAATGCTGTCTTTTCAACTTTTATATTCAGGGGGTTCATATGCAGGGACGTTACATGAGTATATTGTGTGATGTGAGGTTTGGAATATGGATTAACCCATCCCCCAGGTACTGAGTATAGTACCCAATAGGCAGTTTTTCAGCACTTTACCCCCTTCTGTCTCTCCACTCTAGTAGTCTCCAGGGTCTGTGTTTCTCATCCTTATGTCTATAAGGACTCGATGTTTAGCTCCCACTTATAAGTGAGAATGTGTGATATTTGGTTTTCTGTTCTTGTATTAATTCTTTTAGGGTAACAGCCTCCAACTGCACCATGTTGCTGCAAAGGCAAGATACTCTTTTTCGTATGGCTGCATAGTATTCCACGGTGTACATGTATCATGTTTTCTTTATCTAGTCACCATAAATGGGCATCTGGTTGATTCCATGTCTTTGCTATTGTGAACAGTGCTGCAGTGAACATACAGGTGCACATCCCTTTCGGTAGAAGAATTTATTTTCCTTTGGGTGTATACCTAGGAATGGGATTTCTGGGTAGAACAGTAGTTCTACTCTTAGTTATCTGAGCAATCTCCAAACTGCTCTCTACAGTGGCTGTACTAATTTACATTCCCAGTGTATAAAAATGTCCCCTTTTCTCCACAGCCTTGCCAATATCTGATATTTTTTGACGCTTTTACAAAAGCCCTTCTGACTGGTGTAAATGGTATCTTACTGTGGTTTTGATTTGCATTTCTTTGATGATGAGCATTTTTCATATGTTTATTGGCCACTTATATATCTTCTTTTGAGAAGTGTCTATCCGTGACCTTTCGTTAGTTGCTTTGCTTAAGCTCCTTATAGATTCTGGATATTAGACCTTTGTTAGATGCAGAGTTTGGGAAAATTTTCTCTAACTCTGTAGGTTGTCTTCTTACTCCTATGATAGTTTTATCTTGCTGTGTCCAAAACTCTTTAATTACGTCTCATATATCCATTTTTTTTTTTTTTTTTTTTTTGCTTTTGAGACAGAGTCTTATGATGTGGGCTGCAGTGCGGTGGCATGATGTTAGCTTACTGCAACCTCCTTGTCTCACTGCAAGCATCCTGGGTTCAAGCAATTCTCATGCCTCAGCCTCCTGAGTAGCTAGGATAGGTGTGAACCACCACACCTGGCTACTTTTTGTATTTTTAGTAGAGACTGGGTTTCATCATCTTGGCCAGGCTCACCTCAAAATTCTGGCCTCAAGTGATCTGGCATTTTGGTCTCCCAAAGTGCTGGGACTACAGTCCTGAGCGACAGCCTCAATTTTTGTTTTTCTTGCAGTTGCTTTTGAGAATATCTCTCTTTGCTTATGAAATGATTCTATCCTAAGAGAACTCTAAATAATCTGAAAGGCTCCTAGAACAAATAAACAACTTCAGTAACATTTCAGGATAGAAAATCAATGTACAAAAATCAGTAACATTTCTATACACTAATAACATTCAACCTGAGAGCCAAATCAAGAGTGTAATGACAGTTACAATAGCCACTAAAGAGTAAAATACCTCTGAATACAGCTAACTGAGGAGGGGAAAGGTCTCTATTAGGGGAAGCATGAAACACTGCCAAAAGAAATCAGTGGAGAAATGAATGGAAAAACATTCCATTCTCATGGATTGGATAAATCACTATCACCAAAATGGCCATACTTCCCTAGAAAAGGTTACAGAGTCAACACTATTCCTATCAAATGATCCATGTGATTTTTCATAGAATTTGAAAAAAAAAAACTAAAATTCATATGGGACCAAAGAAGAGTCCAAATAGTCAAAGCAATCGTAAGCAAACAGAACAAAGCCAGAGGCATCACAAATTTAAGGCAGGTGGCCTAGAGGCAGTCAGGACCATACACTTGGCTATGAAAAGTACCTGAATTTAATATGCATTATTTAAGAGGCAAGAAACCCAGTAGTGTTTGACTCACAAAATAAACACAACATTTGGCTGGTAGGAGTATATAAAGTGAAGTGAAATCGCCTCAAGACAAATAAAGAAAATTTAAAATACCACTCTGAAATAATTGCTGAAGGCTATGATGGAATCAAAATGAATATATTTGTGTGGGCTAGTTATATGCAAAACCCCAGTTATCTATTGAAAAATCAAGGATGATTCTTCTAGATACCCCAAATTTATAAGATAATATTCAACTCCCCTCATTAGGTTATCTCAGTCTTTCTTACATAACATATACAAGTAGACATCCTAGGATTAGGAAATGGGAAACTTGAGTGGGTACAAAAATATAATGTAGACTCACTACACAAGACACTTATTTAAAACTTTACAGTAAATAGTACCAAAGAAAGCTATACCATAGAGTGAGGTATGCAGCCATCCCGGGGCCCATAATGTTCAGAAGATTACTAGGATGTAAAAGAAAATACAAGTCAATTATTTTTAGGCATCATTTTTAAATGTATATGTCAAATGCTTCACTCATCAGTAGTACTAGGATAAAGGATTCTTCAAAAATAGTAGATAAGAATGGCACTAAGAAAAGTGATGTTGGAATCTGTCAGAAGTCTTTTAAAGTGAATATTCACTCCTGGTTCAATTGTGGTGGTTTCAGGACACTTACAATGTTCTGTGAAGACTGTTCTGAGCTATTCCCAGAAAGCTCAAAAGCCCAAGTGCGTAGGGGTTCATCCATAAGAATATCAGATCTACAAGATCCTGAGAATTTCAGTCCTCCTAAAGTAGAAGGAACAATCTGACCACATCATAATATTTTTTTTCTCACATTTGTTTCAGATAGCTCTATACTCAGTAGCCACTTGAATAAATAGATGTCCCGATCCTTGTTAGAAATAAAGTAAAAAATAGATAAGCAACTGTGTTAGTCTGTTTTGCATTGCAATAAAGGAATACAAGAGGCTGGGACATTTATAAAGAAAAGAGCTTAATTTTGGCTCACAACCCTGCATGCAGACTGGACAAGAAGCATGGCACCAGCATCTGCTTGTGGTGAGGCCTCAGGAAGCTTACAGTCGTGGTGGAAGGTGAAGGGGGAGCAGGCATGTCACATGGTGTGAGAGCAGCCAAGAGATAGGGGAGGATGTCCCAGGTTCTTTCTAACAATCGGCTCTCTCATGAACTCACAGAGTGAGAAAACACTCATTACTGAGAGGATGGCCCCAAGCTTTCCATGAGGGCTCCGCCTGCATGATCCAAACACCTCCCACCAGGCACCATGTTCAACATGGGTAATCAAATTTCATTATGAGACTTGGAGGTAACAGATATCCAAACTATATTTCCAAATGAATACTTTGGATTAGGACATTCTATAATTGGTGGTTTAGCATAAAATAGAGAAAAAAGTTATGAAATCAGCAACTGTGTTCCTGTGAATATTTACTAACTTTATTATTGAAAACGATTCATTGAAAAAATTGAAAATATACTTACTTGTGTTACAAAATACAATTATTGAGCTCCTAACAGTTTACAAAACACCTTAGAGATAAATAAAACAAGCCTGTGGTTGCAAATAGTTGAGAGTATAATGACAGTGACAAAGTTGCAAGGTAGTAATGATAATATATTACTGACTGCGTCCAGAGCAGAGATAGTAGAACATGTTGCAATAGTACAGAGGCAGCGAAAAGACATGGAGAGATGGAAGATAAGGCCCAGAGAATTATTCCAAAAACATGATACAAACTTGGTCTTGAGGGCTGGACACTGTAGCTCATGCCTGTAATCCCAGCACTTTGGCAGACCAAAGCAGGCGGATCACCTGAGGTCAGGATTTCGAGACCAGGCTGGCCACCATGGTGAAACCCCATCTCTACGAAACATACAAAAATTAGCCAAGTGTGGTGGTGTGCACCTGTAATCTCAGCTACTAGGGAGGCAGAGGCATAAAAATCTCTTGAAACCGGGAGGTGGAGGTTGCAGTGAGCTGAGATTGCACCACTGCACTCTCAATTGGGCAACAGAGCAGGACTCTTGTCTCAAAAAAAGAGAGAAAAAGAAACTTGATCTTGACTGAATAGGTGTTAGAAAAGTGCAAATGGCATTGGAGGGTTGGTGGAGGTAACAGGTAGGACTGCATAAGCAGAGCATTCCTATCAGAAATACCTTGTGTTCAGAATAAAAACACTAATGGCAGGGAGGACAGTTAGGAGGTCCTGACAAGAACCTAGGAAGAAATAATAAAGGCATAAACTAAGATTATGTAGTAAAATAAAATGAGAGAAGATGAACTTGAGAAAGGCTTATGAAGTTAACTGAGCAGAACTTAGGGTTTTCAGAATATTGGCAATGAGCAAAGTGTTTTCAGAATATTGGCAATGGGCAAATGATAGCAGTCGACAATGATGTGCTAATATATCTGGCTGCAGTTGTCGGCTGCAGAGTGGAGATGGTCCTGGAGAGAAGGAACAAAGAAATGCACGTTTTGGGTGGGATGAAAGAAGAGTGGGAATAATTTCAATTATAAATATTCTTTCCTTTTTCTTTTTCTTTTTTTTGACTTCAGGTGACTGTCCAGCAGTCAGTCAGATATACATACCTGGAATTCATGGGTATTGTCAGAGCTGGAGATACAGATTTGAGAACTGTAGATGGGAGACAAGATCACCTAATTAAAGTGTGAAGAGAGTTTAGATAAAATGAAAATCTGGGAAGATCTTGTATTTAAGGGTTAAGCAGAGTAGCTTTAGTAAGGGAGACAGATGGAGAATGTGGAGAATGACTTGATCCAAGGGGACAGCATCATTGGAAGGAGAGACAGACAACGGACTGACAAAGTGCAAGAGGATTTGTGGGAGTGGGAAGGATTAAAAATGTAATGCTGGCTGAGCATGGTGGCTCATACTTGTAATCCCAGCACTTTGGGAGGCTGAGGTGGCTGGATCACTTGAGTTCAGGAGTTTGAGACCAGCCTGGCCAACATGATGAAACCCTATCTTTACTAAAAACACAAGGAAATAGCTGGGCATGAGGGTCTGCATCTGTAATCCCAGCTACTCAGGAGGCTGAAGCCGGAGAATTGCCTGAACCGGGAGGCGGAGGTTGCAGTGAGCTGAGCTGGTGCCACTGCGCTCCAGCTCATATATTCAATTAGCAACCTGTGGGTGATTGAGTTTGGAGGAGCTGATGTCTTTCGTGTCCAGTAGCCTCACATTTTGGAAAGCATGAGTACAGGGGGCCATCTGTTGAATAAGAAAAGCAGGGGAGGGATGTGAAAAAAAAGTAGCAGGCTACTGTGCCGTTTCGGAGGAAAATGAACAGCTGACCAACTGCAAAGAAAAATATTCTTGGTCATTGTTGAGGGTCCAGCTGAGAAACCACATGTATATGGATTCCTTTTATTTCCCAGTCATGCTCAGCTGCTATATGTGGGACCATACACCTGGAATGTAGGATTGCCTGTTTTGTACAATGAGTGAAAAAATAAAGACTTGAAGGCAATAATGGAGTTGGGTTGACCTACTGTGTGGTTCCAACTCTGTAGGAAAGGAAATGAGCCCCAAAGATCTGATAAAATAGGAAATCGGAAGGATCCTGAGATTAGAATGATAAATTTTTCAATCCACACAGGCATAGAAGGAATGACTATACAGTAGGTATTGTCTGGAAGAGGAATATTAGCTCAATAGATATATAGATTTTTGAGAGGGCACAGTTTGTGTATTCAGGAATAATCTACAGAAATCAAAAGAGCCAGATGGATGTGAGAAGCAAGAGAAAAGGAAAAGTTATTTATCTAACAAATATTTATTGAGCAGCTTCTGTGTGTTGGGAATTATATCAGCTGCTAGAGATACAAAAACGAATAAGACTCAATTCATGCTCTCAATTAGATCAACCTACTGGAATGATTGATGTTCCCAGCTTTGAAAACAGTGTGGTTGAAAGGGTGACCATTTTGAAAGGCAGTGCTAAAGCTTATAATTAGTAGTCATTTAGCATGAGCAGCTGATGTAACAGACCAAGTGGTAATATAAACCAGACAAGCCAGATAGAATGTTTAATTGTGAAAAGAAGTACTGCATAAGGAAAATCTAGGAGAGTATAATAGGATGGCCCTCTACAGAGTACACAGAGGAAGAAAAGAGACTAGATTCCTGCAATCTAAAAGAAAAACCTCTAAAATGAAGGGATGGGGAGAGAAAGAAAGGAACCATTGAAAGAAATTAGAGATTAGATGAGTTAATTTGCTTCTCTCAAATTAAGAGGGTTCCAGAAGAATGAAATGGTCAACGTAGTCCAGTGATTAAGAGGTCAAGCTGAAAAAGAATTGTTTGACTAGATGTGGCAGTTAGAAAAATATCAATGATCTTAGCAGGTGCTATTTTCAGGTAGTTAGGTTGGCATACCTAGTCCTCAGGATGTAAGAATACGTTGAAAGATTTATGAAATTGTGTACAATCAATGGATGATCAGCAGCTCTTAGGTTGTCTAATAACTACAAACTATAGGCTTTGTCATTGGTCTTTATTTTACTGTGTATTTCAATGAATGTAATTTTTTTCATTCTTTTTCTTTCTTCCTTCCTTTCTCATTTCCTTTCTCATTTTCCCTCCCCTCTACTCCCTCTCCTCTTAAGAGATGTACAGGTTCCATTCCTCTCTCTCTCTCTGTCTCTGTCTCTCTCTCTCTCTCTCTCTCTCCCCCCCTCCCCGCCCCGCCCTCTGTCTCTGTAACAAGGATTCTCTCCGTTGACTAGGCTAGAGTGCAATGGCATTATCATAGCTTACTGCAGCCTTGAACTAGCCTCAAGTGATCCTTCTGCCGCAGCCTCCTGGGTAGCTGGGATTATAGGTATGAGCCACTGTGCCAGGTAATATCATTGATCTTTATTTAAAACATTAATTGTTTCTGAGTACATTATATATATATGTATATATTTTGTGGGGTATATGATACAGGCATACACTATGTAATAATTACATCAATGTAACTGGGGTATCCATCACCTCAAGCATATATCTTTTGTGTTACAAACAATCCAATTATATTCTTTTAGTTATTTTAAAATGTACAATTAAATTATTTGTTGACTATAGTCACTTTGTGCTATCAAATACTAGATTTTATTCTTTTTTTCTTAATTCATTAATTATTCCCATTTCACCCCCTTTGCCTTAACACCCTGCTACCCTTCCCAGCCTCTGGTAACCATCTTTCTACTTTCTATCCCTGTTACATCAATTGTTTTAATTTTTAGCTCCCACAAATAAGTGAGAAAATGTGAAGTTTGTCTTTCTGTGTCTGGCTTATTTTACTTAATATAATGACCTCCAGTTCCATCCATGGTGTTGCAAATGACAGGATCTCATTAGTTTTATGGCTAAATAGTACTCCATTGTGTCTAAGTACCTCATTTTCTTTGTCCATTCATCTGCTGATGGACATGTAGGTTTCTTCTACATCTTGGCTATTGTGAATAGGGCTGCAATAAACATGAGAGTGCAGATGCTCCTTTAATATACTGATATCCTTTCTTTGGCATATATACTTAACAGTGGAATAGCTGGTTCATACAGAAGTTTTATTTCAGTTTTGTGAGGAACACCCAAACCATTCTCCACAATGGTGGTACTAATTTACATTCCCACCAACAATATATGAGGCTGCCCTTTTCTCCACATCCTTGCCAGCATTTGTTAACATTTTTTGGATAAAAGCCATTTTAACTGGGGTGAGATGACATCTCATGGCAGTTTTAATTTGCATTTATCCAGTGATCAGTGATGTTGGATAACTTTTCATATAGTTGTTTGCCATTTGTATGTCTTATTTTGAGAAATGTCAATTCAAATTTTTAGTCCATTTTTAAATTGGATTATTACCTCTTTTCCTCATTTTTTCATATGGAGTTGTTTGAGCTTCTTATGTATTCTGGTTATTAATCCCTCATCAGATATATAGTTTGTAAATATTTTCTCCCATTCTATGAGTTTGTCTCTTTACTTTGTTGATTGTTTACTTTGTTGTGCAGAAAGCTTATTATATAGATGTGGTCCCATTTGTCCACATTTACTTTGGTTGCCTGTGCTTATAAGGTGTTATTCAAGAAATCTTTGC
The DNA here is from genome assembly GCA_963574635.1 of Cheracebus regulus. Classification (NCBI taxonomy): domain Eukaryota; kingdom Metazoa; phylum Chordata; class Mammalia; order Primates; family Pitheciidae; genus Cheracebus; species Cheracebus regulus. The sequence continues at coordinate 211,437 of CAUYQU010011819.1, forward strand.
CTAGTCCAATTTCTTGAAGAGTTTTCCAAAAGCTTTTCTTTTACTCATTTTACAGTTTGAGGTTTTAGATTTAAGTATTTAATCCATTTTTATTTTATTTTTGTATATGGTGCGAGATAGAGGTCTAGTTTCTTTGGTCTTTTAGATGAGATGTAAGATATGTACATTTACTAGGGAAATTTAGAGTATAAAGTATAACTTACATACTGAATGCATAAATATGATTCTGTAGCTAAAACTAGAAGGAAGTAGACCACAAGGAGAATATAAGCTTTTTTGGGAGAGATATATTATTTGTAGGAATTAGGATGGCTAAAAAAACTAGCTTCATCATCAGGAAATGAGAAGAAAAATCCCATACTCAGCAAACTTCAAATGATGTAAATGATTCATAATGTAATTGTCCTGCAAAGAGGGAAATCATATGCTTTTGAAAGTAAAGGAATGGATTATTGTGACATGGACAAGTACTTCCACTTATTATTACCTTCACATTTTAAAGACGACTTAAAATGTAAAGATGATTTAAATTTAGCAAATGACCTCTGATTGCCAGGAAAAAAAGGCCACCTTGTGGGGTGTGCATAAGTGAACATATGTTGAAGAGTGCTATTGCATTTTCGACATAATTAGTTATCTATGTATCGAAATGAAGCTAATGGATTTACAAGTGCAATTAACTATGATTTACAAAAGAACATTGCAATTTGAATTCTTTTCTCCCAAGTTATTCATAATTATTCTTTTATAGTAATTATTTTGGGTGAATTTCACTTTGGCCAAATTAAAATCTATTTTCACGATGCAGCAGCTATCAAACTGCAATTAAAAGGGGGTGATTGCAGAAAATACAGCTTTCCTTACTGTTTTCCAAAGGGAAATATTATTTGAGAAGTTAGGCAAATAACTTCTCTCGCTTCTATTTTAAAAGAATTAAAGACGAATGATAACTTTAAAAATATTTTACAATTAAAAAAGTGAACATATACTAACTTATTCTATAATGGTTTTACGTTTTATTCAACTTGATTTTATTCAACTAAAGACAATAAAATACTGTATATTCATGCATTTTCTTTGAGGTTTTGTAGAAGGATATGGGAAAGTTACAATATAGCAAATTAAGGACAAATTTTATAATTATTAGCAAAATAGAGTGTGCTTATAAAATGTACATCAATAAATTCAACTTGGTTTAAAAATAGGCAGCTCTTTGTGGTTCTAAAAATTGGTTTGGTATCAGATACGTGAAATGCTAAACAAAAGTCATCTACAGTAACATCATGAGATAACTATCTTTAAATTGTAGAAATGCTTTAAAAATGCTTAGCAGGGAGAGAGATCCAAGATGGCAACATAGCAGCAGCTCAGGATTGTAGCTCCCAGTGAAAGCGCAGAAAGTGAGTGGATGCCGCAATTGCAGATGAATTTTTGATGCCCACAGACTGGGAGATTCCCGGAGAAGGAGCCACACGGGTCGCCAGCGCAATTCTTTTGGCCGTCGCGGCGCTTCTCGGTGCGGCGTGTACGGGACTGGTTGCCCTTTTAGTC
>CAUYQU010011821.1:0-25669 GCA_963574635.1 Cheracebus regulus
ATGCCTGAATTACATAAAAGAGAAATGGATGAATCTACAAATCACAAGCCTCCAAAGAGCTACTTAAATGATAATAATACTAAGAATAATAGACTCCTGTTGTAAACTTCTTAAAGGAAACAGAATTGTAAAATATTAAAATACAACATTATAAAATACATATCTACTTTTTTACCCTTCTTTGTTCTAAGTTATTCAAAAATCATTATAAATGTTACTGTAGCAAGAAATAAAGTCTTCTTTTAAATCTGCAGGTAAAATAGAATTCCTCCCCTGATTTTCTCAAATATAGTCTGTTAACCTGAAAATCGCACAATTTATCAATTTAGAAAGGAGTTTGTTTCTTATGAGGGGTCACAGCCTCCAAGGTTGCCATCCTAACAGCCTGGAAGCATAGCCTCCGGCAGAAGCCATTATCAGACACTTTAAGGGAGGGACAGGTATGACAGGAATTTAAGCAGAATAGGTTGACCAAGAATACATATTCAACAGGTTACAGCAGGAGCTATGAATATTCATGAAGGTGGTCCTAATGCATGCATACTGAATAAGCACACATGTTACATACAACTTACGTTCACCTTGGGGTGGAGACTTAACATTTACATGTATTCGTTACAATTAGGCCCTCTACGTAAAAGGTTTTTTCAGAATGCAAAGGCACTCAAGTGTCTCTGTAAATAGGCCAGAAGCAGTCCATGGTTGGTCTTCATATCAGAAGAAAGTTACTGAAATCAGTATCTTTTCTAATGAAAGCTGCAGTTATGGCTGGTGGAACAGGGAGTCAGTCAGTCAGCATCTGGCCGTGGAAGGACTGCCATGGCTTTAACATAGCTCAGCTCAAGGCCAGTGCTTGTTTAGCTGCCAGAGAAAAAACTCTGGTGGCAGAGAGAAGGCAGTTTATCATTTTTTTTTTTCAGTTGAAATAAGATTTATTTTACATATTTGTTTTGCTTTAGGTGCAGGAGTATGTGACTTATCCCTGCCTGGCATGGTTTAGTTCTCATTCATAATTTGGTATCTTATTGCCACTGAGAGTCTGTTCTGTCAGTTCTTATGATCTCATTTTAGCACTGATGCTGGTCAGCTGTTGTGTCTAAGCTACAAAAGGGAGGGATTATAACAAGGCTAATCCGACCTCCCGGCCCATCAGGGCTGGAAACTCAGTTTGTATGGAGTCTCTGGGGTCTCCTTGGCCAAAAAGGAATCTGTTCAGTGGTTGGGGGCTTAAGATTTCATTTCCAATTTACAATGCAACAAAAACTGGAAATCGAGGTCCTGGTTTCTTGGAAACCTATATTTCCTGGTGAGCAGCATCCGTACCCAGACAGATAAGGGGGATTTTCAAATCTCTTCCTTGTTTTCCAACCTTCTTCCTCCTTTACCACATTATAGTTTGGTAAACCTTTGACACTGCCTGTAATGACAACTTTCCAGAAGTAACAGGAGGATACACAATGGCGAGGCAAGGCCTGAGCTCTGAACAGCAGCAGCGGCTGCAGAGCAGGCTTTGCTCAGGTCCATGCTCTAGGGATCAGCCCTTAGGAAAGTGCCAGCTAGAGCGCCGTGGCCTATGGATGGTCACAGCCTGCCCAGGGAACTTCAAAGAGGAACTTAACACGGAGCTCTTTGGAATAGAATTATGAGGGGTTTTTAGGAGGTTTATTTTAACTTATTTCATAAAACCCAAAAGTGCAAAGTACTGTAGAACCAGAAGGGACCTTCCACATCACCCAGTTCAAACTCTCTTTTCACAGATGAGTAATACCAGTTCCTCTAGCCCTGGGGCGGGGCCTTGCTTTCCAGTTTCTTTTCCTCTCACATTTCTTTCTTTGTAATTTCTGACAGACCTCTCTGATTTGAGACAGTTGCCTGTGTGGTCTCCCCAAGCCACCTATTTTTAGATACCCCTTGCCTCCAATCCAATCAGGCAACACCAGGTGCACAGAGACAACCATCCCTAGCCTGGAGGGACATCCATTCTGTTTTCCTTGGACCCACAGACCCCTGCTCTGCTGGGTTGGACTTCTTTCCATTGCTTGACTAAACACTCTGTCCAAGGCCTGGTCTCTCCCAAGCCATCAGTGTGAACTGTCTCTGCATTCCCTCTGCATTAAAAATTGGCCAAAGCTCTGAGGGCATCGCTTTTACAGCAGTGTGAACTTGAACCCTCTGCAGCCTCATCTGCAAAATGGGCATAAAAACATACTGGCCAAGAAACTTTGCAGGGTTACTGTAAGCAAGTATGACAGTTTATAAATAAAAGAGATATTAAAATTAGTGTATGATCACCATCACCAATCTAAGAAGGACAGACAGGATAAATATGAGTGGAGAGGGCACATCTGCAGTGAGGTCCTAAACGCTGCAGATGTCACCTATGCAGGGAAGCCTCACTCTGGGCACCACCCTGGCCAGCATGGCTCCCAACTTCTGTCTCACTGCATTTGCTGCCTTGGCAAATATTTATCTGCCTCATGAATTCCTGGGAAAAGCAAGACGTCTACTTTATTTTAAAAGGGGGTTGGGGAGGAAGAAAAACCTGTAATCCCAATGACCCAGAAAGCTGAGGTGGAAAGATCACTTGAGGCCAGGAGTTCAAGACCAACCTGGCAACACAGCAAGACCTCTCCATCACTACAAAAAATTTAAAATTTAGCCGGGCATGGTGACATGCACCTATAATCCTTGCAAATTGGAAGGCTGAGGCAGAAGAATCACTTGAGCTTAGGAGTAAAAGGCTGCAATGAGCCATGATCATATCACTGCACTCCAGCCTGGGGGACAAAGGAAAACCCCATCTCTAAAAAAAAGAGAAAAAAAAGTACTTACCAAAAAAAAGGGGGGGGGGGCGCGGTCAGAATTTCCTGGAAAAAGGCAAAGCTCTCATCTTTCTCCAGATGATTTATAATGCTCTCAGTCCCATAAAGCCATTGTCTTGGCAAACCAATCAGGTAGAAAGCAAAGACAGGAGAGAGAAAGACAGAGCCCAGAAGTGGAGATTAAAGAACAACAATCCCCACGAATGGAAAAGCAGCTTGGAGGCTGCTGATGTGCTGCAGGGATTTTCTCTGCAGTCTCTGCATTACTCCAATTTGGCAGCTACCTCACACTAACCTCGGGCAAGAGCATAAATGGGACCCCTCCCACACAGCTCCCTGCATGCAACCCTCTTTGAGAATCTCTACCACAATCCGAGATTCCGGACCAGTCTTCCAGTTGAGGACTTGCTGTTTCACTGTCTCCTCACTCTAATAAGATATGTTTCTGAGGGGAAAGCAGAACTATCGATTTTTTTCCTATTCAGTTGTGAGCTGGTGAATTGCATTATTTCAACTCTCACTTGCAAGGAGGCCTGACATCAGCAAAGACTGCGTGCTGTGGAGCTGAGCACAGGTGTGATGAGGATGCCTTCAGCACCCTACATAATCAGTGCCCCTGGCCAGGGAGCCCCAGGCAGTTCAGCTAGTGATTGGGGGTGGAGGGGGTACCGCAGAAGTCCTGGCTCCTCTCCACCCACCAGCCTCCCCAGCCCAGCCCTGCTTGGGAGGCTACCAGATTCTCCAACCAAGGCTCACCAGACCACCTGTAACCAGGGGTTGAATCTGTTTCACAACAATGGTCTGTAAAAAGATGTGACATGTTTCTTCGAAACGCACAACCAGAGACAATTCGTCCGTGAGCTGCCAGAACACACATCACGTGAAGCATAAAAAAATCCCAGGAGCTGAGGAATGAAGAACTCAACCCAGATGAATACAAGCCAGCCAAGCATTTCTAAAGAACGTGAGAAAGCATCCTAGGCAGCCCTCCACGTCATCACTGTGGTTATTACTGTAATTATTCCTCCCTTACTTTACAGATGGCCATACGCATGCTACATGAGGTCACAGGCTGCCCTGCCCTGGTCTTCCAGACACATAAAACCAACAAGCCAGGGAAGCCTGGGCTAATGGCCCTGGAGAGAGATGAGCTGCAAATCACCATTCTCAATTTACGCCAAATAAATAGATGGAACCTCACGCCCCACATGGAAGGACGTGATCCACAGAAAACCCTGGATAATGTCACCTCCTCCCTGTGTCCCCACATCTTTTCCCTCTCCTCCCTCCCCCACCGCCACATCACAATCCCATTACAGAGAATGGGAGTGGAGTCAGCATGGGGTGGACCAAGCATGATGGGTTTCATGTGGGAAGAAAACCAAGCTCTCTGGAAACAAGCAGTTCTTCTAAGACCCTCACATCAAGGGAAGACTTGCAGGAGAAAATAAGGAGCTTGTTTTAAAGCAGAGGGGTTGAAATCCCAGGGATGAGAGAAATTCAAATGAACATATCTTTTAAGTGGTTCCTGTCCTTTCACACACCCCTGCTCTGTCAGCTTCCATACTGTGGAGCTCCTGATTCTCCAGAGCTCAAAAAGCGTTCTCCTTTTGTTCACGGGAAGAAAACCATTTTTGTTGGCTCTACTCAAAAGGCAGCTATGATGTCTCTGGGACAGTAACACTTCATCTCCTCCTGCTAAATTATTTGATCCAGAACACAGATACTGGAAAATTCAAATGGTTCCTTTGATTTCTATTATCACACCCAAACCAAAAATCATGGGGTGTCCTTGACCCCAGCACATGCCCTCTACTTTCAACCCATCTCTGACGTAGGCCAGGGGGTTCCCAACAAGCTACAGTCAGAAATCATGGCCTCCATGCAAGCACGTGAGTCTCCCCCAGTGATACATCCAGGAATTCCATGTGCTATTAGGAAGCTTCTTTTCAAGCTCATGGGTAGCTGTCCAGAGAACAAAGCATAACCTTCCCTTTGCAATTGCATGTTAGAAAGTTGAGTAAATCAGAAACAGACAGCACCCTGAGTTTGTAGCCGGCCTCTATGAAAATCCTTATAGATGATGATAACAGTCATGATGTTGAGTGATCTGTTTCTCCAGGTTTTGTAACAATACCAGTCTCTGCAACTTCCCTTTATAAGACTTCCATATTTTCCTATTTCATAATTTGTCTGGTTCTCTCCATCTGGCCTAAGAGCCTATTCTCATGAACAACAAAGGCAGCTACTGATGTATATAAGATGGTTCATTTTGCTGAATATACCTACAGGATATTCTCCCTAAGTCAGCATTTTCTAAAAGACAACCAATACTTCATAGCAAAAATTAGATTAATAGGATCATGTCCAATTAGTTAAAAATACTGGACCAAGCAATCTCTCTGATGTGTTAAACCACCTGGCTCTCCACTGGCTTCTTTCAAATGTTCCGTTTCTGCAGATCCATGCTGCAGCCCATCAGCTTGGAAAACACATCTCTTCCTTCTCAAATGGAAAGCCCACATATTGATGATGGGTTTTTCCAGTTGATGGTTATGGCAGGGAGCAGTCTGATGCCTCACCTCCCTATGGTGGAAGAAAGGAAGCTGATCAATCAAAGCATGCACCTACACAGCCCCAACTGCCCTCCAGATGGGGTGGTACCTCCCTGCACCTCAAAGTAAATTAGACTGATGCCAAGGGTCACCTCGAGTATCACCCAGATAATGAGGATGTCTCAGGGCGGCCACACTCTAGCCGCATGAAACCCCAGTCAGTGCTGATGGCCTCTGCTCACCATTTGTGTTCCAAAGGTCATGTTATTAACTAGTCATACATTGCCCAGGTTTTTTATACCTTTTCACTGCTCTAGTTTATTCCTATCCTCCCATGCAACTCTTTATCCTTATATTCCTTTTTTTGTCTTTGAGATGGGGTCTTGCTCTGTTGCCCTGGCTGAACCACGGTGGCACAATCATAGCTCACCGTAACCTCAAACTCCTGGGCTCAAGCAACCTTCCTGCCTCTGCCTCCTGAGTAGCTAGGACTGCAAGTGCACTTGATCATGGCCAGCTAATTTTTTTATTTTATTTTTTTATTTTTGTAGAGACTTGATCTCAAATTCCTGGGCTGAAGCAATCGTCTCCTCTTGGCCTCCCAAAGTGCTGGTATTACAGGCATGAGCCACTGCTCCCACCCTCATCCTTCCATTCCCAAGGTCTCCTCCTACATGAAACCTTCATGGTGTCTGAAAGTCCTTTTCCTCTAGTCACCTCAGCCCAAAAACATGGCAGCCTATTCTTGACCTGACCTCGTAACCTCAGTGGGAATATAAATTGGAGGATGATAGATTCTCCCCAGAGGACCCCACAGACAGCCGTGCCGCATGTTCAAGACCATCCTCATATATTATTTCCCTAACAGCATCATAAAATCAGAAAGCCACAACTTCTGAAATGCCTTTCAAAAGCTTATCCAATTAACCAGAGCACTGAATTACTGAGTAAAAGTCACACATTCATGCCTTCTCTGTGACTCATCCTGATGAAAAGGCAAGCCAGAGGACATGGGTAGAAAACCAGACCAAGTTCTGGGCCCAGTTCTATCAGCCAACCATACTGTGGAGCTCCTAGTTTTAGATGAGGAAAGAGAAGTAGTCATAGAAGTAGCTTCCTTGGCTCTCTAGAAGGAAACCATCTTTTATTGATTCAGGCCCAAAGACAGCCATAGTTGTAAACAAGATGGTCTCTTACTAGCTACATCATCAGGGAAACTTTCTGAGTTTTTGTTTCCTCGCTTGCAAAGTGAGAATAACATAACAGCCTTCCCACCACCCAAAGGCAATAGCTTGAGAATGGTTCTGAAAGTGCAGGTGGGAGAGAACAAGGCTGTATTCAAGGGACCTGTTTCATTTGGATGAAAACCGCCAACAATCCAAATCTCTTCCCCTTCTCCATGGGCATGAGCCATGGGTTTAGAGTTCTGCCTGGAAATATTTGGGACAGAAGGGGAATGGGAGGAGATCTGAAGTAACTCCCTAGAATAGCATGTGCCGCTTGCTTTTATAAACTGGATAGAATGTAATACATGTGGAAAACAGAACAGTCATTCACTAAGTACGCTAAGATACATTTGGACGGGCAGTTTGAAGGTCTTCAGGAGACTGAAATTTCCATTGTAAAGACAGAAACTGGAAGCATAATAAAGTGCTTACTACCTTCCAGGCTCTGCTGAGAGTTTTCAATGTATTTACTCGGTTCACCCACGTAATAGCTCTATAAGGTAGGAATCATTATCATCACCCCTTCCCTCAAATCAGCCAGTAAGGGGTTGAGTAAGGAGTCAACCTTCAACCCCAGACAATCAAGAAGCAAAGTCCGTATTCTCAACCACTACAGGTGGTGAGTTGTAGGAAGTCTTTTTCTTCAGCACAGTAGCTGCGCCGACCATGGCTCCCACTCCTGGCTTGGCCCACATAGCACCTGCAGTCCTTACTGCTCATCTGCAGATCCATTTGGGTGCAAATTCACTTTTCTGTCGAACATGTGTAAGTGTGCGTTCTGTCTGTCTCAGAAATAAGAATATGAGCTCATGAAGGACAAGAAAGGCTGGATGCAGTGGCTAAAACCTGTAATCCCAGCACTTCAGGAGGCTAAGGCAGGAGGATCGCTTGAGCCCAGGAGTTCAAAAGCAACCTGGGTAACATAGAAAGACTTTATCCCTACAAAAATAAAAATAAAATAGCCAGCTGTGGTGGCTCAAGCCTGTGGTCCCAGCTCCTCCAGAGGCTGAGGCAGGGAGGATCGCTTGAGCCTAGAAGTTCAAGAGCAGCATGGGCAACATAGAGCAACTCCATTTCTGCAAAAAAAACTTTAAAAAAAATAACCATATGTGGAGGCTCAAGCCTGTGGTCCCAACTCCTCCAGAGGCTGAGGCAGAGAGGATCACTTAAACCCAGGAATCTGAGGCTACAGTGAGCCATGATTGGGCCACTGTGCTCCAGCCTGGGCAACAAAGCAAGACCCTGTCTCTTAAAAAAAAAAAAAAAAATGGAGAGTGAAAAGTAGACATGCATCTTACAGACATTCCATGACACCAAATGCAGGGGAGGGTCTCTCTCCATAGCAGAGTAGAGAAGCCTGGGCTTCAGAATTAATGAGCAGGAATGGAAGTACCACTTTTCTCTCCTATTAATTATGACTTCGGGCAAATTGTAACTTTCTTAAACTTTTTTTCTCACCTGTAAAATGAATATAACCACAGAAGTAACTTGTAGAGTCCGCTTATCACAATGCCTGCTACATGATAAGCACCTAATACATTTTAGCAACCAATAACAATAATAATCCATTCTTCCAGATGGAAACTTTGTCATTGGGTGTCCCTCTTTTCAACGGCTCATCTCCTCCCTTAGTGAGAGGCATAGTTCACCCATCCCCAGATGATCGTCCTCAGCAAAAATTTGTATCAGGATCTCTAACCAACTGAACTCCAACAGTTCTCAAAGGAAGAGAGGGTTCCCTGAGGGTGTTTGGAAATGGGGAGGGTGCATATTGGAATGAGGAGGAGCATTTAGTGGGTTGAGTGGCCAGGAGGTGAAATAACTTGCAATGCTCAGGACTGCCCTATACAGTGAAGAATTTTCCCACCCGAATCACTAATGGTGCTTCCACTGAAAAAACACAGACTGTTTGGGAAATGTTTAGATATGAAAGACAGCAGACCAAATCATTCCAATGAACAGGTCAAAGAGGTGAGCGACCCAAAATCAGTTAGGGAATCATCAGTACCTCCTTATGGTTTCCGGTGGCTCTGCATGGAAGGGAATCTGACCGGCTGAGGCAAGGGTGTCCCGCAAGGCCTTGCTGACCTCCTGCAGCTGACCCAGGGACAGCCGGCCCACCAGTGGGGTCAGGTCACAGCCCTGCCACCGGAGTTGCTGCTCTTGCTCCTCGATTTCCCTTCTCAGCTGTCGATCTTTGGCTTCCAGCACAGACATCCTTGCTTGGAGAGCTTCAATTTCTTTCTGTAGAGAATGAGGAGACCAGATTTTATAAATTAACCTTGCTCCTGGCAGACTGCTCTGAGGATAATAGCTCATTTAAATGAAAATTGGTCATATGCACTAGAACCATGAAGCTCCCCTTCTGAGGCAGGCAGATTTTTGGAGTTTGCTGAACTGGAAAAATCATGCCAGCTTTATATTTCTAATGAGTTGGCATAAGGAAAAACACTCCCTCCCGAGCATTAAATAACCATGGGGGGTGAGCCAAGAATTTGACTTGGAAGAACCCAGCAGATATACAAATGACTTAACTTCATTTCAGATGGGCGAGTTAGGACACGGGGCAGGGAGCGTCATGCACCTGAGGTCTGAGCTAAGCAGGTAATCCCAGCCACAGACCAAAAATAGAAGCGCAAGTGACCCTTTGTTAGTCTGTCCCCAAACACAAGAATTCAGAATAAAGAAAAAGTTAAAAAAAATCATAGCTTCTTAGGTCCACAGGATTGAAAAAAGAATGAGATGCTGCAAATAGTGCCATGCAGTCTAAAGATCATGAAAATACAAATAAATGTCACTTCTACAAATATAGCAAACTGAAATCCAAATAATCCATAAAATGTCATTTAATCTTAGGGTCAACAAACTAAACAAGCAGCAGGTAATGAACACCCAACTGTGTGCACAGCGTTAGAGCAGATCATCATCTCACTGCCCATATGATTCCAAATCAAAAATAAGACTCTTAATTAACACACCCCTATGTTCTGTGCTTCTAAGAGCTCAAATCTAACCCTGGGTGTCTCCTCACTTCTTATTCATGTTCTCTCAGACCCAAGGTACATCATCTATAACTTCTACCGAAGAAGGAGACCCTTAATCCTCCTAAGCTTCAAAGACCACTTCCCCCTAGACTTCTACATTGTATTTCAATAGGAGAAGTAAAGGCCGGCAGACCAGGACACCACCCTTAATCACACTCCTATAGATCACAGGCATGGTATGGAGGAATCTTTCCAGAAGGCATTGTTTTTGCTTAAACATGATCAAACCCCCACCTAGTCACGTACCCCATGCCTACTTCATGGATCAAGACCCTTTCACATGTAATTTCTGAATTGTAAGCCTTTAAAAGGGCAAGGATTTTCTTTGTTGGGGAGCTTGGCTGTTAAGGTATTTTCACCTGCCACAGCTCCCGGCCAAATAAATCACGACTTCCTTCCCTGTTCCCTGATCAAGAGGTTTGTTTGCTCCGCTCCTGCTTCACTACCTCCTGAATCCACTTCAATTATGGGAGTGGGGAGAGGAGTGGGGAGTCACTAAAAAATGTCTACCACCAAGACATTCTAGAAAAAGGTAATGCCTCAGTGTCCCCTATTGCTCCAAGATTACACCATCACTAACAAAGTCTCTCAACTAACCTCCCTCCCTCCACCTTTGACTTCCTCTACCCTATTCTTTTCTTTTTCTTTTAGTTTTTTTAACTGGTAAAACACACATAGCATAAAATTCACCATCTGGAGCATTTTTAAGTGTAGAGTTCAGTGGCATTAAGTCATTCACATTGCTGTACAACCATCACTGCCATCCATCCATAGAACTCTTTTCATCTTGCAAAACTGACACACTGTATCCATTAAAAACTAATTCCCCATTCTCTCTTCCTCCAAGTCCCTGGGAATCACCATTCTACTTTCTCTATGAATTTAACTCCTCTAGGTAACTCACCCAAGTGGAATCAAACAACATTTATCCTTTTGCGACCGGTTTATTTCACTTAGCATAATGTGCTCCAGGTTCATCCATGCTGTAGTGTGTGTCAGAACTTCCTTTTTAAGACTTAGTAATATTCCATTACACATACATACACATTTTGCTTATCAGTTATCTGTTGATGAGCATTTGACTTGTTATTAGCTTTTGGCTATTGTGAATTATACTGCTATGAGCAAGGATATATAAATATCTCTTTGAATGTCTGCATTCAATTTTTTGGAGAGAGATATATATATACACCCAGCATGGGGTGGCTGGACCGCACAGTAAATCAATTTTAAAAATTTTTCTTTTTGAGACAGAATTTTGCTCTTTGTTGCCCAAGCTGGAGTGCCCTGGTACAATCTTGGCTCACTGCAACCTCCGCCTCCCCAGTTCAAGTGATTCTCCTGTCCCGATAGCTGGGATTACAGGCACCCACTACCACACCCAGCTAATTTTTGTATTTTTAGTAAAGATGGGGTTTCACTATGTTCGACAGGCTAGTCTTGAACTCCTGACCTCAGGTGATCTGCCCACTCAGCCACCCGAAGTGCTGGGATTACAGGCGTGAGCCACCACACCTGGCTCAACTTTTAATTTTTTCAGGAAGCTGCATACTGTTTTCCATTTTGTCTTATATCCTATTCCTCATACAGTAGTCAAATTATTTACAATGTGGTCACATCCTGTCACTTCATTGCTTAACACCATCCAGTGGTTCCCTGTTGCAATCTGAGAAAAGTCCAAATCCTTTCCAGGCCCTTTAATCTCTGACTTCCTCCCCAAATTTACACTGCTCCAGCCACATGGGCCTCCAGCTGCCCTCTGAACACGAGGCCCACTCCCAGTCTACGCCTTCATGTTGGTGTCCCCCTGCCCAGGATGCTCCTGCAGAAATTTCTGCAAGGCCTACTCCCTCTCCTCTTTCAAGGGTTGGGTCCAATCTCTCAATGAGTAGACTCCATCCTCCATGTCACCCTAGTCGACTCTGCACAGCTCTTATCATCCTACAACATACCAGCTAGCTAAAAATATTTATTATGTTTATCACTTATTGTCTATCTCCCCATTCTCACCCCCAATAGCTCAAAAGCTCCCCAAGAATCCCAAGCATTTCAAATAGTATCTGGCACTTAGAGAACCCTCAATAAATGCCTGTTGAATAAATGAATATTCAAGTACCTTTCCCCAGAGTGCTTCAAACACTAAGTGCTTGGGGCTAAAATTATATTCTCTACACTCTGACATTCTCAGGAATTGTGTAGACCTTTAATTGGCAAATGTTATTAAAAACCAGATTTCACATTTTCAGCTATCCAAACATGATAATGATGCACATTGACTATATGAGTGCTCAGTTAATGGGAGAAATCATTTCAAATAAATTGCTCTGACTTTTGCCACCTTTTGCCACCTTACTCTTGTAGTGACCTGAATGGGGCAAATTCAGATAACAAAAATACTCTATGGCAGGAGTAGAGAAGGGAAGCCTCCAGCCTAAGCCAGGATTTAGACTTGGACAGACGATCTATGTTCTTCCGAAGAAGTCACGTCGCTTCTAACCAATGTGTCCTCATCGCTCCCCACCCGTGCTTCACAGCTCCAGGCCCAAGCAGGCACGGATCCTGTTTCAAGATTCCCTGCCTCTGGGGTGCCCTGTCAACTTCCAGAGCTCTGGCTTTAACTCGGTGATGCACCGAGGTCTGTAGCCCCTCGATGATTCTTAGCCAACTTTCATGCACTGTTTGGGGCCAACCTTGGGCTTCCACGCAGCCATCTAATCATTCCATGTGTGCCTGCCTCACTCGCTCCGGACTTACAACTCTGTCTCTTAACAACTGCAGTTCACCGTCTACCATGATAGGGATTTCCAGAAAGGATTTTCACAGCACAGATGTCTTTCTGCCTTTCAAAGGAAGCTTCTAAAGGTCAAAATGATAAGAAGTGGCAAATTGGCCTGGCAGACAAGAAAAGCATATTCAAAAGGTAATGAGGAATATCGAAAACAGGCTCAAATGCTGCTGAGCTTTCAATCCTCATTTGTAAGGAGATTCCTACAAGCCCTCTAGTCATTCCCACCATCTCTCAGTTTTGTACTCCCCAGCTTGACAGCCAAGGCTCTAATTGCCACACTCAAGCAAAGCAAAGACCCATTTGGCTTAAATGGATAAGAAAAATGCTGGCTGGGCACAGTGGCTCACACCTGTAATCCCAGCACTTTGGGAAATTGAGGCGGGAGGATTGTTTGAGCCCAGGAGATCAAGAGCAGCTTGAGCAACACAGTAAGACCTGATCTCTACTAAAAATAAACAAAGTTAGCCAGGCATTGGGGGCATGCCTGTAGTCCCAGCTACTTGGGAGGCTGAGGTGGGAGAATCACCGAGCAGCTGATTGTGCCACTGCCCTCCAACCTAGGCAACAGAGTGAGACCTTGTCTCAAAGAAAAGAAAAATGAGAACATATTTCTTATCTTTCACCTGCTCACCTGTAACTGCTGCTTTTCCTGAAGAAGCCAATCTCGTCTCGTGATGGACACATGCAAGTTGTCCTGAGTAGCGGGTTCCAACAGCCTGGGCTCCATCCTGAGTGGGGCTTCGGTGTCATCTCCGCCAGCCCTTAAAATAACACATACCTATTGGTACAGGTATGGGGAAGCTGAAATCTTCATGTTGACAAGAATTTTAAGAGTAAGAAACTTCGCCAACTGGCCCCCAGCTGTTCTCATCCTTAGGAGGGTACCCACCTGTTTTCAGGATGCGCTCCTTAATGTAAGTTTCTACCTTAATTACAATCTCTTGGGGATTTTCCTTTTTCACCTGTTTCTTATTAATTTGGGGGGCATATAACCAGATCTTTATTCAAATCATTAGGAGTGCTGAATTCACTCTTACTATTTCTGAAATTCACCAGTTCCCTTGCCTTTACGCCATCTACCCTTCCTCTGCTCATTTAGAATCTTCCACTTTGCACTAATATTTGAGTCACTATCAATGAGAAGGTTGTCACTGAGCGTTTCAGAAGATTTGTCCCCATGATCAGCTTTAATCACAGGGAAATATACTTCTTGCAGAGACTACATCACATTTTTTTAATTCCCAGCATTTATCACAGGGTTGAACATAATAAAATTAGGCTAAGAGTTCTAGAAAATGCAACTGAGCTCCTGACAGCATTTTCATCTATTTCCTGAAATTTTCACTTAACTTTTTCTTTTTCTTTTTGAAATGGTGTCTCACTACGATGCTCAGGCTGGAGAGCAATGGCACACCTTGGCTCACTGAAACCTCAGCTTTCCAAGTTCAAGCAATTCTCCTGCCTCAGCCTCCTGAGTAGCTAGGACTACAGGCATGCACCACCAAGCCCAGCTAATTTTTGTATTTTTAGTAGAGCTAGGGTTTCACCCTACTGGCTAGGTTGGTCTCAAATTCCTGATCTCAGGTGATCCTCCCTCCTCTGCTTGCCAAAGTGCTAGGATTACAGGCGTGAGCCACCACACCCAGCCCTCAATCTTTTTTAATGTGGCTACTAGATCATTTAAAATCATGTATGTGCCTTGCACTAGATTTTATTGGCTAGCACTGGCTTGGACTATCCAAACAGGGCCAAATACCAGAGCTGACCCTGATGGAGATTAAAAGGAGGGGTGACCAATTTGCAGATGTCTGGGTGCCAGCTTCTCAGAAAAGATTGCTAAAAGACTGTCAAAACCACTTAAGACCTGTTAGGCTCCTTCGCTTATTCTTGCCAGAGTTGACATATTTGGTGACAGTGATGCTGGTGAAAATGTGGCACAGGTTTGGACCTTATGTTGGTGAGCTGTCTTTACAGGAGACTTGGTGGTTTTTGTCACCAAAGAATGACAAATTCATCCTTAAAACATTCCATTTCTAACTCAATGCAGGTGGGAAGAAAAACAATTTACCCTAAGCAAAACTACGTCAACAATTCAAGGAAGCTATGTCTAAGAAAACTTCATCAACTAAAACTAAAAGGCAAATGACGAGTTGGGAAAAATATATTGCCACACGTATGGCAGAAAAGGAGATAATATTGCTAATTTAGGAAAAGTTCTATCAAATTAAGAAGGAAAAGACAAGTACACCAACCAGAAATTCCAAAAGAAAAAAATGTATTACAGCTGAGCGTGGTGTTACACACCTGTAGTCCCAGCTACCTGGGAGGCTGAGACAGAGAATTGCTTGAGCCTAGGAATTTTGACCAACCTTGGCAACACCCCAACCTCAAAAATAAACGAAGCAAAACAAAACAAAAAATGAATTGCAACGTGTTAAGGAAAATGATTATCATCCAAAGATGGTTTTAGATGCAAATCCAAACAACATAAAATATCATCTTTCACCTAACAAACTGGCCTGGCAAAGGTTTTCCAAACCATAAGTCTTTGGTGAGAGTAGGGAATAAGAATGAGACTTAAAATTAAATATAACTTGGGATTCTACATTCCCACATGTAAGTATTGATTGCATGTAAATAATCATAGTTTTTTGGGGAGTGTTTCGTTTTGTTTTGTTGAGACAGAGTTTCGCTCTTGTTGCTCAACAATGTTGAGATCTTGGCTCACTGCAACCTCTGCCTCCTGGGTTCAAGCGATAAGCAATTCTCCTGCCTCAGCCTCCCTAGCAGCTGAGATTACAGGCACCCACCACCACGCCCGGCTAATTTTTGTATTTTTAGTAGAGACAGAGTTTCACCATGTTGGCCAGGCTGGTCTCAAGCTCCTAACCTCAGTGATCCTACTCGCCTCGGCCTCCCAGAGTGCTGGGATTACAGGCAGGAGCCGCCACACCCAGCCTTTATAGTCACAGTTTTACACAAAGATTACCTACAAAAAACATCCTTTTTCTTAGAACCCCAAGACTGAAAATAATCGTACCCCAGCATCAGGGTCTCTTAGCAATGCTAAGTAGCCGCTAAAATTAGGTCACATAAGAAGATACATTGACCTGGAAAATGCTCACTACGTATTGCTGTGCTTTCTAAAGCAGGTTTTATGGCAAAATGTATAAAATAAGCCATTGTAAAAATATTGTTAGCATGTATATGAAATTTAAAATATATATTCACCAAAATGCTATCAGCTCTTACCTCTGGGTGGTGGGATCACTTCTTTCAGTCGATCTTTCTAAAGTTTCAGTCGTAAGCATGCATTGTTTTTACAACTGTAACATAAAATGTTTGCCAACACACACTAAGTAGCTGCATTTTTGATTTGAATATTTTAACACAGCCAATCAGTCTTGTAGCTCTTGAACATGCCTGTGTTTTAAATAAATCCCATCAATAACCTCATCTTCAAGGTCATCTTCCCTTGCACAGGAGCAGATATCTGTAGCTTCTGACACTTGCAGGAGTAAACTCAGCATCCTGAAAGGGCCAAATTAAAGCTACCCCTCCTCCCGTGGAATCTCCCACATAGCTAGATCTTGTCTGCCACCTTTGTACTTATTTCAGGGCTCAACGAGGAGACGCGTGAAGCTGCATGTTCTTACGTATATATTAACATAGGGTCACACTACCTCCGCATTTCTTAGAAAAGAAAATGAGTAACTGATCCTAATATACGTTGTGCTATGTTTGTCTCCTTTCACTCTACCCCATTTCATTCATTCATTCAGAAAAAGAAAAAACATTACTGAGCTACCCTGCTATGTACTATGGATTGTGGTTGGTAATGGGGACACAATGGTGAACCAGACTTGGCTCTTCCATGGAGCAGGGGAGACAAATGCATCAGCAGAAAATGTACAAGGCAGTGAAGAAATGGGCAATGCAAGGCACAGACCAACGACAGTAGCCTTTAAAGCTCGGGAAGACTCTCCCCCTTGCTGAGTCTTAACTCGACACACAAAATAAGTGAACCAACCAACCATGGTTCAATGAAGCAGGCTTTATGTTTTTAGAAACGATACTAGAAAATATGTCATCTCAGCTTTTCTAAGATAGAAAATAGCAGTTACAGAAAAAGGAAACTTGCTTTTGTTCCTGTGTCTAACAGATCAGATTATCTGAATAACCTTAATGGTCACTTACTGTAACATAAGATGCAATTTAGAAATCTATTCCTTGTTTGATGTGTTTAAAGGCAAATAATGGTCGGGCGTGGTGGCTCATGCCTCTAATCGCAGCACTTTGGGAGGCCGAGTCAGGCAGATCATGAGGTCAGGAGATTGAGATCACCCTGGGTAACATGGTGAAATCCTGTATCTACTAAAAATACAAAAAATTAGCCAGGCATGGTGGCATACACCTGCAGTCCCAGCTACTTGGGAGGCTGAGGCAGGAGAATCGGTTGAATCCTGGAGGCAGAGGTTGCAGTGAGCCAAGATAGCACCACTGCATTGCAGCCTGGGTGACAGAGCGAGACTCTGTCTCAAAAAAAAAAAAAAAAAAGGCAAATAATAATAGCATAGCAGCAGCAACAAACATCATTAAATTGATAATAAAATAAACTACTATGAATTGAGAATGTTCTGTACACCAGAAGACGAAGATGCTATTATGCCAGTTTTGCTGATGAGGAAACCGAGTCCCAGGGGTTCAGGGTCTAACCCATGGCCATGCAGACAGCAGGAAGCAGAGTTTAAGAGTCAAGGCGGATCAGGCTGAGTCCCAGGTTCCAGTTCTTTCCCAGACACCACATGCCATTAGGTTCTCAGCAAGCCCAGGAACTTCCATTTCCCCTGCCTTCCAGTTACCATCCACACACACCCATTGTTTGAGTCCTCTTGCTGGCTCTCAGCAGGGCAGTGCACGTGGGAAGTGCACGGCACCTGGAGGTAGAGGCCACCCTTTGGGTCTTGGTTCTGCCTTGTTCACGCTGCATCACTGGACTTACCTAATCTCTCTGAATCTTTGTTTTTAAAATAAGAATGATGATGATGACAAGAACGCCTTCCCTATGTAGAGAACTATGGGAACAAATCGATTTGACAAATGACCACTGGGCATCTACTGTATACAGACCCCATCCTCACACTGGGACTGTTTGGGGATGGAGACAGAACCTCTTTCCTCACGAAGCTTGCGTTGGTTGATCTCCCCAACACCTCAATATTTGCATCGGGAAAACAAACACTGCACTCTTGTCCAAAGTACCCACTTCCTATACAGAGTAACAAAAATAAAAGATGTGGTTCAGGTGTGACAGCATAAGCCTGTAATCCGAGCACTTTGGGAGGCCAGGGCAGAAGGATCACTTGAGCTTAGGAGTTCTAGTCCAGCCTGGGCAAGACAGTGAGACCTCATCTCTACAAGAAAATTAAAAATTAGTCAGGCATGGTGGCATGTGCTTGTAGTCCCAGCTATTCAGGAGGCTGAAGTGGCAGGATCACCTGAACTCAGGAGGTAGAGGCTACAGTGAGCTATGATCATGCTGCTGCACTCCAATCCAGGGAACAGGGCAATCAAGAAGGAAGGAAGGAAGGAAGGGAGGGAGGGAGGGGAGAGGAAGGAGAGAAAGAGAGAGGAAGGAAAGAAGGAGGAAGGAAGGAAGAAGAGAAGAAAGAAAAAGAAAGAAGGAAGAAAGAAAAAGAAATGAAAGAAAGAGAAAGAAAAAGATAAAAATGTGTCTGAGGATCTTTATGTGTGTCGGAAGAAGTGTCTGGAACAAAACCATCCTCAGCTACTGATGTCTGTGGGAATGATAACACACTTCCTCCTCTGGCTCCGGAGTCTCCACCTGTTTGCACAGTTCCTCATTCCTGACTGTGAACCAGGGGAGGGAAGGGATTGAGCTAATCTCACGGTGATGACCCCAGTGCCTGGCACTGAGTAGGGGCTTGGCAAATATTTGTTGAATGGTTCAATGAGTCTGTGCCCTAGAAAATCCGAAGTCATTTATATTCACTTTTCTATTGCCTTGGATCATTTATTTTCACTAATTTACTTCTCAATTTGCTCTGCTTATGCTAATATTAAGAGTTTCTTGAATTTCCTAAATAGATATCATCTGGATCAGGATGAGAGTCATTGAAGGAAATCAACAAAGAATTGAAAATTAGCTACAGAGGAGCTACAGGTGGGAAACTGGGAATTCTCTATATTATCATTAATCACATTCATTACTTAATCCATAAGAAAATCCCCTGTGATTAACGAAAACTCCTCTGTCTGCCTCTCATATTCTTACTCCAGGTAGAGAAAGGGATCCACAGACGGCTGAGTGATGGCCCCAGGACGCACGGTAGTTCAGTAATGAAGCAAGGGACGGGCTTCCATCTTTCAAATCTTCTGTCTTCTGAGTCAGGCTTCCGCTCCATTCTGCAATGCTGTCCCCTTTACATTTAATAATTCTCAATGTGTAATCCCTAATGTCACTGCAAATTAGCATCGCTGCTGTAAACTAATCAGTATGCAAAATGAGCAAATCCCTCAAGGGCAAGAATTAAAAACATGCAGGCTAGAATGTTAGAACAGCACTCAGTGCCAATGGGATTCAAGATCACACTCAGACCCAGAGTTTCATACAGGTCTCCATCAAGACCAGCCCAGTACTGGAAAAATCTTGGCCTTTCTAGGCTACTGTCTTTTCCATCAATGATTTAAAGGAGGATAAAATCCATTCATAAAATCAGATCCTACATCACAGAAAAAATTAGCTCCAAATTGCACAGGAAAAATGTTTTCATTGCATTGATGACTTTTACAATGTGACTGTTGTGAATGCATATTTCAGGAATATTGAAAAAAGAATGAAGAAATCGTCTAGGTGTCTGTGGTTCCTGTGCCAGCTTGTTAAGCGGTGCGTGCCTGTGATGAGCCTACATTGCCTCCTCCTTCCCAGCCCAGCACTCAGGCCCCCTGGGCCCTCTAGTGCCTTTGGCATTGCTCAACGGGCTACCTTCAGAAGCCTTTGCAAGTGAGAAGTTGACGGGACAAGCAGAAGCCAGGAAATCCACCTGTGAGAAAATCTTGCACCAGAACTGCTCGCGACAGTGCTGTGGTTTACACACGATCACAGGTAACACAGGAGGTCCCTCTCTGAAACCCTAACGTTGTTAGAGTAGCAGAAAACCTGCTTTGTGCCACTGCTGGAATCGCAGAATTTTAGTCTCAGAGAAGACCAAAACTATCAAGGCCGATGTTCTCATTGTCACAGTTAGAAAAATGCCGTCCTGAGGGATTGCCACCTTTCAGATGGCTCGTTCTGGCAACAAGAGTTGGGTTTGACTCTTCTGATTAAGGTTGCTAATTGCTGCTCCCTCCTGATGACTATTCTACCAAATTTATGTCATATGACTTGTGTGTTACATCTCTCCCTCTTGGGGAAGATGGTGATAAAGAAGGGGTTTGGGCCAGTCATAGAACCAATGAAGGGCACTTTAAACCTAGAAATACCTTGCTCTTTCAATAAACGATGTCCTGAATTACCAAGGCCACTCTGAGAGCACAAAAGAATATTGTAAAATTGCCAGAGACAATACAGGTTACTTTTTAATTCTCCCTTACAGATACAATTTGGGTCTACAAAGTAAGGAGCATGGAGAAGTCACATTCCTTGGGAAACTGACTTTCATTGTTCTATACAGTTTTATCCCACTCATAGAAATGACCGCCCTGAAAGAGAGACACATGAATATTTATTTGGGTTAATAATAGTTATGCCTGATGCCACCAGCCTCAGGACAGACTTCGGTTGAATTTGATCAAAGAGGATGATATGGGAGACCTTTATCTGGGGGCTTTTATTTATAATCCAGTACTTCCAAAACAAGTTCTGAGGAGTCCTCTGTGGCTCCAACTTACTTTTCCCCTCTTGTCTTTTCTTCCTTCTCTTCTGGAGGTCATGACAAAGGGTGTGGAGTTGGTCTCCTGGAAGTGGGACATAGGGCACACCACCATTCCTTGTGGTTCAGTGATCTGATCTGATCTGAGGTTCAGAAATATATCCTGGTATGTTGGTAATAATTTTTTTTGAGACACTTTCACTCTTGTTGCACAGGCTGGAGTGCAATGGTGCGAGCTTAACTCACCGCAACCTCCACCTCCTGGATTCAAGTGATTCTCCTGCCACAGCCTCCCGAGTAGCTGGGATTACAAGCATGAGCCACCATGCCCAGCTAATTTTGTATTTTTAGTAGAGATGGGGTTTCTCCATGTTGGTCAGGCTGGTCTTGAATTCTCAACATCAGGTGATCTGCCCACCTCAGCCGCTCAAAGTGCTGGGATTACAGGTGTGAGCCACCGTGCCCAGTCTACAAATATTTCCTTCTTAGCAATGGGGTCTTGCTCTGTCAGCCAGGCTGGAGCGCCATGGTGCAATCATAGCTTGCCACAGCCCCAAACTCCTGAGTGCAAGCAATCCTCCTGACTTAGCTTTCCAATTGGCTAGAACTACAGGCGTGTGCCACCGCACTTGGCTAGTTTTTTGCTTTGTTTTGTTTTGTTTGTGGAGATGGGGGTCTCACTATGTTGCTCAGGCTGGTCTCAAACCCTCAGTCTCAGGCCACCCTCCTGCCTCAGCCTGCCAAAGAGCTGGGATTTCAGGTGTGAGCCATCATGTCCAGCAAGGAATGAACATTTTTACGTTGTATGATAGCCATCTCATTTTATATCCTGGGTAAAATGTGTCTGTAACAGTTATCTTCTGGACTCGTACAGTGTACCTTGATTCTAATCTCCAGAGCTTAGAGCCGACCCTCGCTGAATTCTGTTACACCAAATGCTAAGTTGGTCCCTATATGACAACCAAAGGGAAATAAAGAATCACATTTTGGGTCCAGGCGAGGTGGCTCACACCTGTAATCCCCGCATTTTGGGACACTGAGGCGGGCGGATCACTTGAGGTCGGGAGTTTGAGACCAGTCTGATCAACATGGAGAAACCCTGTTTCTACTAAAAATACAAAGTTAGCCGGGTGTGGTGGCGCATGTCTGTAATTCCAGCTACTCGGGAGGCTGAGGCAAAAGAATCACTTGAACCCATAAGGCAGAGGTTGCAGTGAGCCAAAATCATACCATTGCACTTCAGCCTGGGCAACAAGAGTGAAACTCCATCTCAAAAAATGTGTGTGTGTGTGTGTGTGTGTGTGTGTGTGTGTGTGTGTGTGTGTGTGTGAAAAATATACATATGTGTGTTTCAAAGGCAACTGAGCAACAATTGGTCAGAGGAAGAATGAACATCCAAAAGCATCGCAGGGCTGCACAACATTCATCTTCTCTGTTCCCATCTCAAAGGAAGTATTCGTGTGGGAAATATGTGGACAAGCAAACTGGGGCTCTGCCTTGATAAGCCCCACTGGAAAACCATGGTAGACCTTTGTTTCAAAGTTTGTTGTATTTTGTTTGCTTGAGTTTGAAGTTATCTATTGGGAAAAGGTCTTTGATAAGGGATATTTTGTGTGCACATGAGCGCAAACACACACATGCACACACACCACTTAGGTTACAAATATGACCAGTTTTCATGTACATGTTGGTGAAGATCCAGTGGAAAAATGCATGGGATGTATAGTTAGAGAAACGCAATGTATTCATGAGAAAATTATCATCCAAATGTGTGATAGTAGGCCAACACTCTCTCTTGGGAGAAAGGAAAAATAACTTTCCTTTGATTGGGTGGAAGACACAGAAGGAACAGATGCCTCTCCTCTTCTGATCCCTTTTGTCACAGGATATGGAGGTGGAATTTTCCTGTTGCTCCAGAGTTGGAAACTAAAGCTGAAAGAGGTAGACCTAAACGCCCTGCATTCTGAATCTCTAGTGTTGGAGTGGGACATTCTACCCCTGGGGCTGCTCAACCAGCACCACTGCAATCAACCACCACTCTCAATCCCCACCCACCCACTGGCCATGTAGGAAACGGAGTCTTCACGAGACATGCGTTTTTCTCCCCTACCCCATGGTTTGCTGGCCCAAACCTGGCCCACACAGGAGAAAACTCTTCTACTCAACCCAGTGGGAAAAAAAATCCACTAGGTTCACTCATAAAGATTGGGGGTGCCCTGCAAGAAGGAAGACTTGATAACTAATCCTCCAACGTGGATATCTGTCTGTGTTTAGGTTCTCCTAGCAGCAGAGCCTGAGACAGGGACCTGAGTGCAGGTTGTTTTTTGAAGAAGTGATCCCCAAGAAACTGGAGTGAAAAAGAGGAAAATTGAATAAAAGGTCCATTGTGGAGCCGATTACCACGTGGGCAAATGGAACCCAATGGGCAAAAGTTTCTTAGTAGTATGAAACTTCTAGAAAAAAAAAAAAAAAGAATGTGTGGAGCCTGCCTCAGAACTGTTCCCTGAGAGGCTGGGTAGGCTGGGGCATTAAGCGAGGGTTGCTCTCGGGGCAGTATCCACCCCCACCCCTCTTCACACAGCTTCCAAGTAGAACACCTGTGCAGACAGGCCAGATGAGCCTGTTGGGTGCCTTAGTGGAAAGCCGACAGTGAGCAGGGTTCCCAGACATGGAGGAAATCGGAGAGAGGCCAAGGGATTGGGAAACAGGGCACCAAAACTGTCCGCTGCAACATTGTTTAAGCAACTCACTTCTTTTATGTCGCTGCCCCCTCAAGCAGGGATAAAGGAATTAGAGAGAGCTGACAGGGCAGAGAGGGTCTGTTATGGGGTGGCCTGAGCATACACCATTCGTTGCGGCAGAGATACATGAACTTCCCATGGGAATCAAGTGGACATCACGAAAGTTATTCCTCCAACAAGCAAACCCATTGGGCCAGGGGACCCCATAGAAGAGGGGTCAAATGATTTGAGTACCGATATCTGCCATCAGAGGAACCTGGTTTACCCGTGAAGGTAGTTAAAACTCTCCTGGCTGCTGGCAGGATCTGAACATATCAAGGGTGACCCAGGGTGCTCTTCTACATGAAATCAGAGGATTAAACAGTGTTTTTCAAAAAGTCGAATTACATTGTGATTTTTAAAAACAAAGTGACAATAAAAATAATAGCACACAAAGTACCTGATTGTATCTGGCTGTTTACAGCTTCTTAAATCTTATCCTACACTACACTTTCTTAACCTGGGAGCCAAAGACCCTCTAAGGAGTGAATGAATAACTCAGAAGACCTGTGAGTCTCCTGAAAACACCCTCAATAGTTTGCATATATATACATACATGGTTTTGCAATAGAGGAAGTCCATAGCTTTCATCAGCTTCTCAAAATAAATAAACACTTGATCCCAGAAAGGTTAACAGGCACTTATTTGCGTTATTAATTAGTATTTAAAATTTTTCATGTTGATACTATTTTATTTCTACAGGAAAAGCACCACTCATTCCAAAATATTATATTTCCCCCTTGATGCAGAGGGAGAGCCTGTGAGAGCTGTTTCTGTCCAGGCTCTGGGCTGTGTGGGCTTCAGCCTGGCACCATTGGCCCCCTGGTGGTCACTGTGAAAACTGCAGTGGGTAGTTAGCACACTGAAAGGTTTTTAAAAATTAGTAATAACTATGTAATTGTGTTAATATGCATTAGAAAAATTCCAGAAAGTTAATTTCAACTCATTATTTTCTAGTTATGGCAATAATAACACAGGTGGATTTAGCAAAAGAAAGGCCATGATAAAACATAAATAACTGAAGTTTAGAAACCAGTGATCTAATTTAACCCCTTTATTTTCTGATGAGGGGAGTGGAATTTGGAGAGATTTGATAACTACACCACGCCATATACAGCTGGTTAGTGGAAGAGAAAGGACCAGAGCTGACCTCCTATTCCAAGGTTCTGTCAAGATTCTGTGCAACCCTTCTTGCTGGCAATTTCAGAAGAAAAGCTGTAGGAGCATTTTCCTCTAGGGCAACTGAATCCCAATAAAGTGAAGTCAGTCTCTCTCTCTCTCTCTCGATATTCATATATACGTTTGTGAACCTATATATAGCTACATATGCATATGTGTCACAGTCACACATTTAGAATACAGATTATGGGCCAGACACTGTTCTAGTCTCTAGAAATAGAAAGATAAACATAATACATATAATAAATATAATATTTATTTCTCCTCAAGGAGCTTATCATCTGTCAAAGTAAACAGATATTCAAGAAAACAGATTTATTTAAGACCTAAGCAGAAGCGAAGTCATTCAAGGTGTACTGTCATTCAAGGGGGAGGGGAGGCAGTGTGACTGATGCGCAGAGCTTTGCAAGAATATTAGTTTACTAAGTCTGGAAGAACAGGCAATAGTTGGTGATCACAGTGGGCCATGAGCTAGATCATAGGATCTACAAACATTCAGAACGTGGGGGTAATTTATAACACTTCCATAAGCGTCGATTGCAGATGCTGGTAATGCCTAGTTAAATGCAGGGGCTGGACCATAAAGGCTTTGGACATCATGCTAAGCAACATGAATTTTATCCTGCAAGCAATGGGGAGCCATTAAGCATAATGTAATATTTCTATCATGTCCTTGTGGAAGATGAATGAGAGGCAGTAATAATGGAATCAGAAATACCAGCAAGGAGACCACTGCAATAATCCAGATTTAAACTGTGAAAGAGCAGAACTAAGGCATTGTTGTGCAGGTGAGACAAGTGAGTGGGAATGAGAGAGACAGACAGTGGAAGGAACAGGACTTTGTGACCAGTGACTGCGGGGAGGGATGGAAAAGGAGGAGCCAGAGAAGCCTCGGAGTCCTTGCTTGGGTAACTGGGTAAATGGCAGTCAAAGTCACTGAGACTGAAGATATAGGAGAAGGAACTGAATGGGGAGAATAATAGTAAATTTAGTTTAAAAGACAGTCAACTTAGTAAAAGGCAAGGATAAAGAGATGGTAATTTTAAGAAGATACTAAATTCAGTAAAGATAAGGGAGATGCTCAATGGAAAACTGAATTGTAGATTGGAACTCAAAATAAATCAGGGCTAGAGATAGAAATTTGATAAAAAAATTAGTATAGAAACAGTATCTTAATCCTGAGAGCATTTGAGACCACCCAGAAATAAGATACAAAGTGAGAAGAGAGGAAAAGCTAGAACAGAAGACAGAAGAACATCAATATTAAAGAGAAAGGAGCCGGGAATGGTGGTTCACACCTGTAATCCCAACACTTCAGGAGCCCAAGGTGGGAGAATTGCTTGAGCCCAGGAGTTCAAGACCAGCCTGACCAATAGAGTCAGA